>JAVUPR010000444.1:9607500-9863891 GCA_036785695.1 Gentiana straminea | reverse complement strand
CTTACTATTGGTATGATTTTCTTAACCTTCTTGTAGTAATTAAATCATTTGTTTATGTGTTATAATATATGAATCGTGATCCATCCGCTGCGCATAGATCTAGTTTGTTTAGATCTAAGATCCTACTTCCTACACTTACAGGGTTCCCTCACTGAGGATTGCTACATGCATGGTTCAGCCACCTGGGTTTGAGGATCTGGATAATCCTCACCACGTGTGCAAACTTCATAAAGCTATTTATGGTCTCAAGCAGGTCCCACGTGCGTGGTATCAAGAATTGAAAATTTTCATCCTCACTCTTGGTTTTTATAATTCGGCTGCTGACACTTTCCTTATCGTTTGGATTCCATTACTACTATTGTGCTATTATATGTGGACGATATTATTGTTACATGTACTTCTCAGGAGCATGTTCAGCACACTATCTCTCAGCTCAATGCTCGATTTTCTATTAATGATCTTGGGCCCTTGTTGTATTTTCTAGGGGTGGAAGTCACTCCTAACTCCTAGAAGATACTTCTCACACAGTCTCAATATCTTCAGGATTTGGTCCGCCGCACTAATATGAAGGATGCTAAGCCTGTCACCACTTCACTCCCTACGGATGCCTTTTCCTCTCTCAATGCCTCTGCCACTCCTCATGATGATTTTACTCAGTTTCAGAAGGTTCTTGGAGCTCTTTAGTATTTGCTATTCACTCGTCCGGATATTGCTTATGCCGTTAATGAATTATCCCAATACATGCATGTTCCCAAGGTTTTATATTGGAATTTGGTTAAACGTCTTCTCGCGTTATCTTGTTGGTACTATCTCTCATGGCTTGCGCTTTTTGCATCTCAACTCTTGACCAACATGCATTTTCTCGACGCGGATTGGGGTTGTAATAAAGATGACGATTATTCCTTTACTAGTGTGTATCTTGTGTTTTTTGGTCAGAATCTAGTTTCCTAGAGCTCCAAGAAACAACTCACCATTCATCAAAGTAAAATACTTTCCCTCATTTATCTTACAATATAATATATTATTTTATTTATTATTTTGTATATTAAATATAGATTTCCTCCAGAACATTCTAGACATACTTACGGTAGGTTTTCAGTTGAGTCTGATATTGTATAGGTTAATCATACAAGCTCACTATAATAGTCATCTGATAGGTTTCGGTAGACTAGGCATTCAAAATCTCCACAGTTAAAAAATTCAGTAGAGATCGGAAAACCAGAGTTGAAGATTGATGAACCAAGAGGTCAAAATCAATACTGAAGACTTGAAGACTGAGGTTTCAGACTTTGTAATGAATGTTTAAAGCGAAGTTAGAAAGTTTATTTTCAAGTAATTCTTTGATGGCTTGAATTAAACTTTACAACTTTGCTATGAAGGCTTGAAGGTAAGAGATGTGATGAAAAACTTCAAGTATGATCAAATATGGTGTACTTTGATTTCACAATAAAATATCATAGAAATTTAAATAATTATTAAGAAGATATTGCATCAAGATTGAGAAAAGCTAATATTCAAAGAGAACGCGAATTCGACGAGTAAATCAAATTGAACAATCGACTTAAAGTATTTCGTTGAAAGGATACTCAGACAAGATGGGTCATAATCAAAATTGAAAAGTACAATGATTCAATAAATGTCTTTGTCATTTAATTTAAAAGATATTATTCAAGATAAGAATGAAATCTGAGATGTATGATGATGATCAAATCAATGGTCATGCTTAAATTGCAAATGACAGTTGGAGACCATAATTTCAAGATATTCTATAGGCTGACATCATGTTCATGTCTGAAGGTAATCGTACGTGGAACAAAGACATTATACGAGTAGTGATACATCAACTATTTTTTCTACCACAACATCTTACACAACACAATCAACACCACATATTTTGTTGGGACCCATCAAAATAAATAATTTATCACTTTAATCAACGTTACACAACATGTTGTGGTTTGCATGCACTACATAAATGCCAGTGCATGCACGTATCATTTTCCGACATTATACATTGCGCAAAACATGTAAACCAAGTCAACGTGCTTTGAAGTTAACTGACAATTTTTTGACACGCTTAAAAATTTGAAAGAAAACTAAGAGACGAAATTGTAATATGCTTTGATTTGGTCCAACTTGTTATTCTATTTCATAATTTAAAATTGAGAACAAGTAATAGCGGCAATAGGTGCTGTCCCAAATTCCTTGCTCCAAAACCTTTGTCGTCACCCTATCCCCCTATTTATATATTTTTATGTAATATTTACTCATTTTCATTGATTTATGCGCAACGTTTGTATAAAGATTGTACCAAATAGGATAGGTTATAGGTTATAGCCGATTATTTTTACTCTCTTTTACTTAATACATTTCTATCGTGTGTAAGATGCTAAAAATTAAAGGTTGTAACGTATGTTACTTGGTACAACCTTCATACAATAGTTTTATTCTAAAATTTATCCATATAGTATCTTCCAAAAGCCGTAAGTCGTCAATACCCACGTATCCCTCCCCCGCCAAAATTTAGTCGCCGCTTTCTGTTGAAAAAAATGTATCGTGTGTAAAGTGATTTATGAAATAGATCCGTAATTAACGGAAGTAATTGTGGAAAAATAAAATAGAAAATAAATATCACGAAAATAAAATTTTGTTTATTAAATAGATCTAATAAAATAACCATTACAATACAAATCTGACTCGAAACAATAAGAAAATAAAAGTACAATGCATAAAATAAAGGACTAAACATCAAACTGAGGCAAGTGAGTTATACTTTCATTAAGACAAATTGCTCCGGTATGGTGCTCACGGTAGTAGCAACTATCTCCCAAGATACAACGGCTTCACGTCTTGGATTTAGAGGCATTTCAAAAATCCGAGCTCTGTCGAACTTACAAAGTGCTCCGACTTCTCTTCGATTCAAGATCTAGAACTATATGAGAGACTCTTTGTAGTCGAAGACACTAGGTAAATTTTTTATACTCTGACCTTCATCAATGAGGTTCTTTATATAGTGGAGATGAGGAGCAAATATTCGAATCTGATTGGTCATATGACACAGTCGGCCGACTTTTCCCTCAAGAAAATCCATTCTGGCGTGTTCAACTTGATGGCCGGCCTCATCCTCACTTCTGATTGGTCGGATGACGTGTCACATGAATTCTGATTGGTCGGATGACTCAATCACACGAATTCTTGAATTCTGATTGGTCGGATGACACAATCACATGCCAAAAATTAATTTTTGGTTAATTTCATAATGATATTTTGTCCAAATAATTAATAGCAACACCCAAACCGAGCCGAGCTGAGCCGGCCGGCCGGACAGACGACAGCGCGCACGTATGTGGAATTATCTAAGTCCTCTCTCATACACAAAAATGTTTTGCTCATTGGGGCACATCCATATGAGACACTCAAGCTCTTATTACTTGAGTTCCCAACACTCAAGTTTTCAATGTGAGAGAATGGAGTGAGGTTCTCACTTCAACTCCTTTCTTCTACAACATTTTCAACCAATTTTAGACATTAATTTCTCACCCACCCGATATCCGAATCGAGTAATTCCAAAGTCAAACATCATCTAATCCGTGAGTAGTATTTATAGACGTAATAAGCTCCCGGTGAATCTCACCGGAGCGTATCCCAAATTTGCGCTAAAGTTGATTGTTTCAACACATTTTCTAAGCCCCGATTTCATGAGTTTGTATTATATCTCCAACACTTTCAGCCTGTGATCTCCATTTAAAAAAAAAAATCCATAGATTCTAAAACCGTATTGTAGAAAAATATAGTTGTATCGTATAAATAGTAATAAATAATTAAAGGTCACAGATAGAAGTATAACATAAGCTATGAAACAATATTTTAAAGACAATCGTGAACTACAACAGAACATATTAATTTTAACCGAAATTATTGTCTCGTAAATGATATACTAGTATTGTCTAGAAAATAAGAATTCGATGTATCAATAATAATAATAATAATAATAATAATAATAATAATAATAATAATAAGCTGAGGATTGTAATTCAAAGAGAATCATGTATCGAATAAAAATAATAGATTTTTGTCCAGAAGGAGTAATTAGATTATGACATTGGAAGTTTTAGACGGTGTCTTGAGTTAGAGTTTGAGGTTGTGTTTTGATCATGAAATACTCTTAATTGAAGTTCATTGTCTTCCCATTGCATTGTTATTGGGGGAATGGGCCACAAGGATAAAAAAAATTAATAAATGGGTCTGGAAGGACAAAAGTAACATTTTCGTGATTATAAAGGACAAAAATCACAATTGTTACTTTAAAATCGTTACTTCACGTGTTAATGTTATTTTTTGTGTTTCACAATTGTTACTTCATATTTACTCTATTCCACATTTGTTACTTCATATTTGTTACTTCATAATTGTTACTTTTGTCCTTATTAAATTACAGTTTCCTTCTATCCCGATTTTTTTGATTCTTTATGCCATATCCTTAGATCCCTTCAAAAACTATATACGCTGACTAGTAAAAAAGAAATTTATAATTGTCACTGCTACCAACAACCTGGCTAATCATATTAGTAGTGTCTGCAACTCGTACATCAGGAACACCAACAAATCTTTCAATTTTCATGTTGGTATGCAGCTCTGAGTTGGACTTGATCGGATTTTAAGGATTATATGGATGTTGTGCTTATGATCAACTCACGGTGATAGTTTAATTAATGAATGTTAATATGAACGTTATAAAAAAATTAAATAATTAATGAAATCAGCCTTGGGTAAATTAATTTTGTTGATGTCTGCATTGCTATTCAGCCCGAATCCAATAGTGATTTCTTGATTTGGATCAAACTATGACAAAAATATAAAGAATCACATAGACTGAACATTGCATTGTTGAAGATACCGTTACTACTCGGTTTTGGCGAATCCAGATTGAAACCTTATAACAGCACCCTTGAAGGATTCTCCAACGACAAAGTTCAGGTTATGGGCACCATCGACTTGGATGTTCAGATAGGCGACTATGAGCCTAGCCGAACTGAGAGGGTAACTTTTCTTCTGGTCGACCTTCAGTCTCACTACAACATGATCATAGCGATTCTAGACCGTAGGCAATTTCAAATGGTCGTCTCGGTGTCACACTAGAGGGCCAAGTTTTATGCCGGAAATAGGGTCAGGGTCGCCGTCAGTCGACCACGAAAGCTGCTCGAACATGTTACCAAGTACCGAACTGATATGTTGAAACCCAACACAAAGCCCGCGAATCCGAGGACTGGCCCAACATAAGACCAGCAAAGGATAACACTCACGGCCCGTCTTGCTCGCACATCATAAGCCGAATTACGCTAGAAGAACAGAGCCCGCCTCACGCCTACACGAGCTTTCACGATCTATCAAGACGAGATGACCATCTGTTGGTCCCTTGAAAAGGCTTTGGTTAAGTTTTGAGGGGGGGGGGGGGGGATGAATAAACTTAACACTTGAAACTTTGGAGTTAACAAATTCTACAACTTCGGCCAGCCTCCGCGATACTTCGCAGTCCGTCGATACCTCGCAGCTCCGCCGATAAACGTAGTCTACATCGATAGTTGAGTTTGCTTTGAATTTGTGCAAATGGAATTATATCAAAATTATGCCTTAATACTTGTTGTTAAATATGATACTAAGTATTAGATACTCGCAGTGTATGTGTGTGATTTCGCTTGCTAGATTCGTAGGTTGATGTGTAAAATAAACTAAGTGCGTAATGTAAATGCCGAAAGTAAGTAGTTAGATTTTATAGTGGTTCCGGTGGTGTAATCCTCGTCCACTCTTCTCCTTTGATGTTGGAGGTAATTCACTGTAGATCTTTGATGTAGTCGTTACAAAGATTCCTAAGTTGCTTGTCCTTCACCAATAACTATGGCTTCACAAACCGAAAACTCGGGAACAGTAGGATTGCCGCTCCCGAGTCTTCCACCGGTCCTTGAAGGGTAGGATTGCCTCTTCACCACTCTCCACCACAAACAACAAGTCTTTCACACAACCGTGCTTCACTGTCTTCGCAGGTTCTTTATAAAATAAAGATTGAATCAAATAAATGATTCATTGCGGCAGCTTGATTAGGATGATATAATCGCGGCTTGCGCCTTCAAGTGTGTATACTTGATGTGGCTTGAATGCGTAATACACTTGAAGAATTTCTCTGGATCGCAGCTTTAAGTTCGCAAGTTCGCGGGTGTTTTTCAAATTTCGTAAAAGTCTCTTATATTTTTCTCTTAAAGTTCATCAATCATCATCTTTTTCTGAGTTGAAAGTCCTCTATTTATAGGTAAGAATGCATGTGACTTGTATTTGAAATTCAAATGTAACCGTTCCTTCTTTTTGTCCCATCTGATTTGCTTTCTGTCACTATTCATAGGACTGACACTGTCAGAATTCCTTTTTGACAGTGCAGTCTGTCCACCATTTGACTTATAACCATTGGATAAAAATATGAATCATCCCAACGTTCTTTTAATCTTAGCCTTTGATTTGTTTGATAAGTCAGAGATAGTTGGCTGTCATTTTTCATGTAATCTTCCAATGTAATCTTGAATTACCCGAGGTATATTATCGAAGCAGTTCATCGATCCGTTGAGATACCTATCGTCCGTCGAATCGCAATTTGCTGTGTATAAAATACAATGCAGCTGACTTCTTTTATCTAACTTTTATTTGTGAAGTTAGATTACACCCTTTTTAATTATAACCAAGTTCCAAACATCATCCAACTTATGGAACTTAGACCTTCTTCACAAGGTATATGTAATCAGTTTAGGTCATCACAGACTTGCCAAAATTCTGATCCATATCCTTGACTTTAATTACTAAGTTTGATCCCTTAGCCTTCTGTAACTGAGTTTGAGCCCTCAGCCTTCAGTCTTCAGTCTTCAGCAGGTTCCTGACAAGTCTACTAACCTATTTACCCTACTGATATTGACCAGTCTGCTGATATGAATCAGCAGACCATTACAGTGCTTGTTTGATCAAACCTATTTATGAATCAAACTCTAATAAACCTATACATTTGATCTAGACATCTTTTTGCCTTTGCACTATAACAGCTAGTCTGGCACTCATCATCAAAACATAGAAATAAGTCCAACACCATCCCATATGCAACTCAGCAAGCACCTCGGAGTCAATCGGCTTGCCCACGTCTCATCATCGCCTAGGACAAGACTCAACAAACGACCTCCAAACAACAAGTGCTCGCAAGGGCCTTGGCATAAGCCCACTCATCAATGCTCACCCCATGAACACACACATCTTATATAGGCCCATTGTAAGCGCCGACTATGCATCTATAAATAATGGTATCCTCTAGCACACTAGAACTACGTTATGTGGCTTGATCCCTTACACTCAAGGCTACGTAGGTAGCCACCTCGGCTCAGTCACAATCCTCCCAAAATCATCCTTTTTTGTTAACCGAACAAGTAGATACGAAAGGCATTTAAATTCAAATTTCAGGTTGGATTGATGGAAAAGAGATTGCACGCATTGAATGGATCCGAGAAGGCAGAGTTACTTTTCATACAATTAGCATGATGCCCACAATATCTTCTTGTTTGTGATAATCCGGACATTATTTGTTGGCTCTGTTACCGGGAATCTCTTTATCGCCATTTTTTTTCCGATCAGATCTGTGGCCTTTTCTCTATCTCTAAAGGTCTTAAGCAACTACGTTTTAGTTTTCCGACCGGTAATCACCATGGTACCCATTGGAATCTTCATCAGCTTTCTAGAATCCTCATCAGATCTACACCCAGAGCTTCAAAGTCTTGCCAGGAAACTCGCTCGAATTTTTAGGATCTCTCAGGGCACTGGACGAACCATCCTCATCCGGATCATCACCGGTGCCTCGAATCTTACACGACGCCCATAGACTTACGCGTGACCCGGCCATGGTCTAAAGACACACAAGACGACCAATCTTGGCCAAACATTTTTACAACAAGAACTTACAAGTGCCCAAGACCTTGTCACAAACCAAGGGGCCCACGGTGCTGCTCAACAGCGTCTGCTCGGCATCCTGAGAATCGCTCAGAAGTTCAACTCTCCACTAAAAATTGAAAAACTTTAACAAAAATATAGTTCGAATGCGAAATGGAACAAATACAGAAGAAGTAAAATTTATGCGAATCAAACAAGCAAGGGCCAAAAAGTGTGGCCGTGCAAAAGTTTCGGGAAGTTACAAAGCAAGTATTTAAAAATGAATAAAACAAGGTCTCCATCGAATTCACTTGCCAAGATGTCCCTCGGTCTCGTCACGAAGGTCCGGAACTCAGTCCGCCGCCTCATTTGGATGACTCTCATCTACTTTCTTCGTGGCTTCTCCCCCCTCTAGCCTTTTTATCGTAGCAAAAGTTATCAGCCTCCACCGTACTCATCTATTGAGCCTCTGGACCTCTTTGATGGTAGTCGAGTCTTTCATGTTCAGGAGAGCTTAGATCTTTTTTGGGTTCGCCTCGATCCCACTTTGGCTAACCATAAATCCAAGAAACTTGCCCGCCTGGACACCAAATATACATTTGGCCGGATTGAGCTTCATCGAGTGTTTCTTAATGTTCTCGAAGGTTTCTTGGAGATCAGCATTGTGGCCTTGGCGGGATAATTTCACAACCATTTCGTCGATGTAAGACTCTATGTTCTTCCCGATCTGCAAGATGAAGACACGATTAACCATTCTCTAGTATGTTGAGCCAACATTCTTCAACCCAAGTGGCATCATCTCATAACAAGACAACCCCCAAAGCAGCTTTCGAAGGCTATCTTTTCTTAGTCGCATTCGCCATTCGACATGATGATATCCGGAATAGGCATCCGTAAAACTTAATGTTTCAAAACCAACGATTGAATCCACTAAGCGATCAATTCTCGAAAGGGCGTATGGATCCTTAGGGCATGCCTTGTTGAGATCTGTGAAATCAACGCACATCCTTCACTTACCGCTGTGCTTTTTAACCATCACCGCATTTGCCATCCAATCGGATAGGTTAGCTCTTTGATGATACCAGCATGTAGCAGTTTATCGATTTCAACCTTTATAACGGCATGTTTCTCTGTAAAGAACTGTATAGCCTTTTTTGTATCGGGGTGAAGGTTGGGTCGACGCTTAGTTGGGGCAGCGCGATCTCGGGCTCGACTCCTCTCACGTCCGTTACAACCCCATGAAAACGTGTCTAGGTTGGGCTTGAGTTGAGAGATCGGCCCCTCTTCTTCTTGATCAGACAAGTGAGCTCAAATCTTAACCTTCTGATCGGGATAGGCTTCATTGATTATGACCTCAATCAGTTCATATTCCGCCGTGAAATCGGGATCGTCTCTGACCTAAAACGTTTCACATTATTTTTGAGGGAGCGAGTTCGTAACCATATTGATTCGGCGGGGCCTTACTAAGAACTCTGGATGTTCAATTCAAGCCCTCTTGTTTTCGGAACGGGTTATCCGGACATGCTCGAGCATTTACCCCAGATGGCTTACTGCAACCGCAATCATGTTTCCTACTTGCAATTTGACCCTCTAATCTTGGATGGAGACGACCATTTGAAATAGCCCAAGGGCCGTGACCCCTAAGATCATGTTATAACTTGAATGGAGATCAACCATGAGGAAAGTTACCTTTTTGGTTAAAAATGGCTCGTAATCGCACATTTGCTCCTCGATGTCGATGGCGCCTTTCTCCTGAACCTTGTCTTTGGTGAATCATTCGAGGATGCCAAAATGAGGCCTCAGATGTGATTCAAGGAAGCCCAACTTCTTGAAGCAATCATAGGAAGCCCACCACTCACCTCTCTATCATTATGTTGAACATAAGATCCCCTTGATTGGTCTAAGGTGGTGATGTATTTGTCCAATGCGGGCGACCTCGGCGGGGGGACAAACTCGCTGATAGGAAGTGTTAAGTGATTCAGACGGATGAGCTCTTGATTGGTTTGATGTATACTTTCCGGATAGGCAGTATGAGCTAACAATGCTTTAGCGTAGAGTTTGTCATATGCCTCTATCTTCTCACGGGGAGTATTTGGTGCGAACGGGTTGGCCGAGATGTCTTGCCCGCGTTCCTTCCTTTGTTTTGATCATTAGCGACGGCGAGCTGGCCGAGAGCTTCCTTGGACCTCGCTTTGTTATCTAGGTGAGTACGTGCATCACACTAAGGTACGTCCTCGCCTTGAGGATTAGGTGCCACGTGTTCTTCAGGGTCTTCGTGTACGGTATTTTGACACATTGTCGCGTCAGTAGCATGTATGGTGCCCTTACCCATTCTTTTGGCGGTTATGGGTAGGCCCTCATGCAATGGGCCCCCTGCAGATCTTGTTTTTGACATGTTAACGTCGGAAATGGTGATCTGCTTACGTGGATGTGTTATTGATGAAGAGGTGCTGAACTGAGAGAAGATTTAACGACTAGTGGCATCTTCAAAGAGTATTTGGGGTTTTAAAGGAACAAGAGGAATATCTTGCTAGATTTCTGAGAATCTGGGTGAATATCTAGTAAATCTGAGGATTCTAGATGAACTGGATGAAGATTCTGATGAATATTCAACCGGAAAAGTAAAAATGACAGCTTTGGAGCGTGTAGAAAAGGACGCCTATATGAAGCTGGATCTAAGAACAGCAGCTACGAAACTCAGATCTGACCAGAGAAAAATTCTAGAACGCGTAGATTTCCCGGTAACAGAGCCAAATGATAATGCCGAAAATATCAGGAATGAGATTTAGTGGATGTTTATGAGAATATATGGATTAAAGGTGATGTTTGGTTGTGTTTAGCTCAAGAAATATATGAAGATATAAATAACACTCAAAAACACAAAGTCATTCGACAAATTGGCGAGTTTGATCTCGCTTTTCTATTATGCCCCCTTTGAGGGTAAAAGGTGCCGCTATATTTATAGGGATTACATTGTCGGTGATTACATGGCGGGTACAAAGAGTACATGTAGTTCGTAAATATATAAATGTGGGTCGCGCTCTCGATTATGAATCTCGGCCACTACGGACTCTTCACTTGTAACTTGACTTTGCTGCCTAGTCGAGCGGGCTGCGAGCTGAGGGGTGGTCGACTCGGCCATCAGTGCTTCGTCTCACCTTGTAGATGGTGTATGAAGGCTTTGTTACCGACGCCCCTTTTCTAACCAATGATAAGTATCGTAATGGTGTGTGGCGGGCTGGATTATTCATGATCCAACTCGTCTTATATGGATGCGAGTTGATTGGGCTATGACCATATTCGTTATTGGGCTTGTATGGAGGCCCAACTTGAATCCGAGGAATTCTTTACCGGCTTGACGTATCACTACACATTAAATACGGTGTGAACCGAAAATATATTAACACAAATATTATGCATGTGTAAATAGCTAATAATAATATCTCGTCTCCGTCTCTTGGCTCAGCTTCCGGAACGGGCATATGTTGTATCTTATGCTAACTATGGTTGACATTGTATTTCATGTGATGAAATGTCCAATATTTAGATTCTTTCCATATTTTGTTTCCATCAACTCCGGTTCCTTTTTGTTGTTTTTTTCCGGTCTACATGGATATTTGAATAAACTGACGTTTATCGGGTACTCTATACGAATTTTTTATTTTATAGTTTTAAATACTACACGTTTTTATGGTCTATGGAATCTTTATCTAAAATGAATAATAGCAGATTCTATATTTTACATTATGCATGCGGTAGATATAAAGAAAAATTTACAGAATCTGGCTGAATGGGCTGTAGATGTAGAAAAAAACATTATTTTTCCTAAATATGATTGTCGAAATCTCTAAAATAAATATTTTAAAGGATTTATAGGTTCTACTTCAAATGCTATTACTTCACACCGAGCTGGGTATATATCTCGGTCTCTATATATCCATTTTTATAATGTATTTATTGAATTGGTGGGTTGTGTGTCCGTATATTGGTTGGCACTTGGCAGGGGATCCTTTTAGGTATAAAATGACGAGTACGTCCAAAGACTAAAAACCAAGTTTACCACTATAAATTGAAACTAAATTTAACTATAAGATCATATACCCTTTAATTTCACACAAATAAAAACTTATTTCCTTCTTAGGGGTCGAAGACCAAGAAGTGCGTTAGTTATACCAAACATTCTTCTTACGGCTAGATAGGAAAATGGAAAAGCTTTCTTGCATTGTCTTTCTTCTGCTCATTATCACTTGTAAGTCAAGTTTTAAAATTTTAAACAAAAAAATTTTACGATCGATTGTTTGTTCATCTCTTTGAATGAAATTTTACTACTACATACTCCCGTTTAATCCTAGCAGATTCCACTATGGCGGCTGCTGAAGCTAACGAAGGATCGAATGGAGCAACAATCTCACCAAATAAGAAGACACCAAATAAGCTTTTTGGGTTTACTTCTTTCCAGAAAAACGAGGATGATGCACCGGAGGCTTGTGCCGGAAGAAATCTATGCCCTAATGGAACTAGTTGCCGTGGTGAGTGCAAATGCGTCTTCGGGGACTGCTATACTCCTCTAGGACAGGGAGGAGACTGATTCTAAAATCTTTTTTGAAAAGGGGTGCCAAGAATAGACACAATTTCAAATTTACAAAATACTTACATTTAGAATAAACGGGTGAACATGATAACTAAGTTTACTGTGAGGGTTTTTCTTTATTATTATGGTTGTCCGTGTATCTTCGTTTAGATTTTAGATTTTTTTTTTTAAGGGATCTTCGTTTAGATTTGTGGTTTTTATTTGTGACGCCCCGTTTTCGGATGTCGTGTCTTTATCCGGAAATGAACGCTCGGCACGTATATAACTTAATACTTAATTCAATTATATACACAAGCCTTATGTAATCAACATCAGAGTTAAAACGGAACAAGAAAAGACACGGAAAGCTTATATGACATACGACATCCAATAGAATACTAAACATCACCAACTATTCATCTTACACGTCAGAACGTTTCAAACAAGCCAAACTGTACCAAACTAGCATATTACAACCAAAGGAAACCATAAGTTTATACAAGTAGTCTAAGCAAAAGATGTAATATCATATATCGTCACCCAAAACGGAAATAGGTAAACTAGTAAAAAGAGCTTCAAAAGCCATCAAGAGCTCACTCCTCAAAATACACGTCTTCTTCGCATCCTGCATCATCTTTTCGGGGTGGAAAACAACATAATAAAGTATGGGTGAGTACATAAGCACTGAGTAAAAGGTAGAACAACCGAATCTAAAACAAGCATTATCATTACTACCACATATGTATAAAAGCTCACTCCCCTTTACTAGTCTCACTAGTAAAACTCAACCAATCAGGGGATTTGTTACACACAAGATCTAAGAACACTTTACATGGTGAGAATGCACCACGACATATCCTCAACTCCTCATAAGACATGGCTGCTACCCATGTGAGAGACTACCCAGTCCACGCAATGGCTACCTTTGTGGAAGGGTAATAGTCCCAACCTGCGAAACATAAACGTGCCTTACCAAAGACCAAGGTGTTTTATATTTTAGACTCTCAATTATGTTCAGGCGTTGTTAAGCTAACCATCTAAGTTCATTCCACATAAAAGACTTCTTAGGGACTTCTAGTCCTAGGTCGTTCTATATCATAGCTTAACACATTGCACGAAGACATAGGTTACTAAACACTACATCCCGCAAAGTCAAGTGATGTGTTCCGATGCTCCCATACTTATTCCGCGGAGGAGGTCGGTACGGTGCGGAGCCAAAGCCACTAGAACCCATACACCTTAATTTACCACATAACATATAAGGTTTTACACTAACACATGCTCAAATATGGTGAAAACAGTTTAAAGATTGGGGTTGAACACCCTTTTACCTCAAATCTTTGAAGAAAAGCGTCATCGTGAATCTTGTAGTGTGCTTGATAGTGATATTATGCTAATACAAAATTGTCTTTCTACAGCACTTCAGGTGTATTACTATTACTCCAGCATTATAAAAGTATTTTTATTTCTGTATGTAATAAAAATATATATCATATATGCATGTATTCACGGCAAGGGTTTATATAGCCATTTACACAAAACGTTTGCAAGGTAATAACTTGGCTGTGTATATTATTGCCACTAACCTTTAACAGATGGTGAGTTATTAGAGAATGTGGCCAACACTTGGATATTGGATTGATACTAATCAGCAATATATGTTTCCATGTAAGTATCAACGTGGCTTCAAGAAATTCCAAGCTAATCAACTTGAGGTACATACATATATAATAACTCATATATAATACATACATACATACAATAATTATTTATATGTTATAAATACATAAATAAGATAAGAGACAGATACATGCACACTTATACATATATATTAACAATAACTTTAATACAATTACCTAATAAATGTGATTGATTTGTCGATCCGACGGGTAGATCGATTAGAAAAGATAAAGAGTGAATGGCTTAATTAATTTTAATGTGGGAAGATAATGGTAACATTAGTATACCCATAAAATCTCCAAAATGACATATTTGCCCTTTCGTGAAATTACGGGGTATCACATCCTACCCCCCCTTAAAAGAAGTTTCATCCTCGAAACTCAGACTTACCTGGTAGGTCAAGGAATTCAGAAACTCTGAAGTCATGTCGCTCTCAACTTCTCACGTAGCCTCGGCGGGTGTATGGTTGCTCCACTGATCCAATACCAAAGGGATCTTTCGATTTTTAACCATCTTCACTTTCCTTTCAAGTATTCGGATCGGTCTCTCTTCATATGATGGATTTTCCTTGATCAACTCCGGATCCACATCAGCTCCCACATCTTACTTAGTCTAACACATTTTCAGCATTGAAATGTGGAAGACATTATGGACTCTTGATAGGGATCCTGGTAACAGCAACCCATAAGCTAAGGGTCCAACCCTTTCCACAATCTCAAAATGACCAACATAACGAGGGCTCAACTTTCCTTTTTGCCCGAACCTTCTTACTCCTTTCATTGGTGAAGGTCTCAGATATACTTTATCGCCAACTTCAAATTCCAAAGGTCGTCTCCTCACCTCGGCTCAAATTTTCTGTCTGTCCTGAGCTGCCTTCATATTCTGTCGAACCAAAGCAACTTTTTCTTTCGCTTGTCGTACTAACTCTGGCCCGGTAATAAGTTTCTCACCAATCTCATCCCAATAGAGAGGAGTCCTACACTTCCTCTCGTATAAGGATTCGAATGGTGGCATCCCAAAGCTTGCGTGAAACATATTGTTATAGGCAAACTCAGCAACCGATAAGTAGTTCTCCCATGAACCACCTACCTCCAGAACACAAGCCCTTAACATGTCCTCGGGGGTCTGAATGGTCCTCTTAGACCGTCCATCCGTTTGCGGGTGAAAGGCTGTGCTCAGATCCAATTTAGTGCCAAAAGTTATCTGTAGGCTCTTTCAAAATCTACCTACAAATCTGCTATCTCGATCTGAAACTATCGATACTAGAATTCCATGTAGTTTCACTATGTTATCCAAGTATAAAGTCGTCAACTGTATTAGGGACATATTCTCCTTAACTAGTAGAAAATGAGTTGATTTAGTCAAACGATCAACAATGACCCATATCTTATCAAAACCATGTTTGGTACGTGGTAGTCCACTCACAAAGTCCATTGTGATTTTCTCCCACTTCCATTCTGGAATCTCCATGGGTTTAAGCAAACCACCTGGTTTTCTATGATCGGCCTTAACTTTCTAGCAAGTGTCACATCTAGCCACGAACTCTACGATCTCCAGTTTCATAGAGGGCCACCAGTAGTATTGTTTTAGCTCCTTATACATCTTGTTTGCCCCGGGTGAACTGAAAAGGCTATCTTATGGGCTTCTTCCATCACTGTCTTCCTTAGATCACCCACATTCGGTATACATAAGCGGTTCATAAACCATAGGTTACCGTCTTGATCCAACTCATAGCCATTGGCTGGCTTAATCCTTGTCACTCTATTAAAATCAACCATTACTCTATCTTCATCTTGTTTCTCACAAATCTGGTCTCGTAACTATGATCTTGCTATCAATGGAGATACATAACATACCTTTTCATGTTGGCCCTAACCTGGTAGGTCCATTATACTTATCCGCTCTGTCACTTTTGGCACACCGATCAAAGCACTCATTGCTCTTCGGCTAAGAGCATCTGCAACAACATTGGCCTTGCCAGGGTGATAATGAAAATCTAAGTCATAGTCTTTCACAAACTCAAGCCATCTCCTCTGTCTCATATTCAATTGCTGTTGAAGAAGTACTTAAGGCTATGATGGTCCGTGAAAATACGAGCCTTGACACCATAAAGGTAGTGTCTTCAAATCTTCAAAGCAAACACCACTGTAGCTAGCTCCAAGTCATGTGTCGGGTAGTTCCTTTCATGCGGTTTCAACTGTCGTGAGGCATAAGATATTACCTTCCATTCTGTGTCAATACACTGCCTAATCCATGTCCCCAAGCATCTATATACATATCATAATTATCAAATACTTCTGGTAATGCTAACACTGGGGCTGTAGTCAACCTCTCCTTTAGCGTCTCGAACGCCTTCTCACACCCGTCGCTCCACTCATATCTTACATTATTTTGAGTGAGTCGAGTGAGAGGGGATGCAATCATCAAAAATTCTTTAGCAAATCTCTTGTAGTAGCCTGCCAAACCCAGAAAGCTTCAAATTTCTGATACTGTTGTCGGTCTTGGCCACTTTGTAATTACCTCAATCTTTACAGGATCAACCATTATTCCTTCTCCTGAGATTACATGACCCAAGAAACTTACTTGGTTAAGCCAAAACTCACACTTGCTGAATTTACCATAGAGCTTCTTCTCCCTCAAAGTCTGCAAAATGATTCTAAGGTGCTCATTGTGTTCCTATTCATCTACTGAGTAGATTAAGATGTCGTCAATGAACACAATTACGAACTTGCCCATATATGTCATGAACACTTTTTGCATCAAGTCCATAAATGCTGATGGTGCATTGGTTAAACCAAAAGGTAACACTCAAAACTCATAGTGACCATATCTCGTGCTAAAAGCTGTAATAGGTTTGTCCTCTTCCCTTATTTTTAACGGATGATACCCTGACCGAAGATCTATCTTTGAAAATACTTTCTTCCCTTGTAGCTGGTTAAACAAATCAGCAATCCAAGGAAGAGGGTACTTGTTTTAAACTGTCAGGCTATTTAATTCTAGATAGTCAACGCACATCTGCATACTACCATCCTTCTTCTTAATAAACAGGACTGGGCTCCTCAAGGTGAAGTCTTGTGTGAATAATGTTCTTATTCAGCATGTTCTTCAACTGTTCTTTCAACTCCTTAAGTTCCACTGGAGCCATTCTATAGGATGCTTTAGCTGCCGGTTTTGCTTCTGGAACAAGCTCAATCTCAAACTTTATCTCTTCCTGGAGTATTACCTGGTAAATCATCCGGAAAAACAATGGGGTACTCATTCACTATGGGCACATCCTTCAACTCCGGACTCCTTTTCCCATTATCAAGAGCAAAGAACAAATATCCCTCACAACCTTGTTGTATATCTTTTCGCTCTAAGGGCGGATATGATCGGATATCGCCTCTTCTTGGACTTACTAGCATGACCTTGAAAGGTGACTAAAACCTTTCTTGGTGGTTTGAAAACCACCTTTTTGGCTTTACATCAAGATGAACATGATTCTGGGATAGCCAATCTATACCCAAAATCACATCAAAGTCCGCAAAATCTAGAACAATCAAATCATGGCTACACTTATACCTCTCAACTTGAACTTTACAACCATGAATCATCTGATCTACCCTAGTTGACTTTCACAAAGGTGTAGTGATATACAAGGACTTCTTCAACTTACCGAAGGGCAATCCTAGTTGCGTTGCTACCTTAGTAGATACAAACGTGTTTGATGCACCGGTAACAAATAAGGCAGAAGCAGCTAAACCTCCTACCCAAAATAGGGTTTGATGGAGTACTGACCATACCGGAGCAAAGGTCAATTAGCTACACTACGGGAAACTCAAGGAACTTATCTTATGAAACTTTACGAGACTAAGGAACTTTCGCTCTATTACCAATCGTGACGCCCCGTTTCCGGATATCATGTCCTTGTCCGGAAATGAACGCCCGGCACGTATATAACTTCATACTTAATTCAATTATATATGCAAGCCTCACGTAATCAACATCAAAGTTAAATCGGAACAAGAAAAGACACGGAAAGCTTATATGACATACGACGTCGAATATAATATTAAACATCACCAACTATTCATCTTACACGTCACAGCGTTTCAAACAAGCCAAACTGTACAAAACTAGCATATTACAACCAAAGGAAACCATAAGTTTATACAAGTAATCTAAGAAAAAGATATGATATCATATATCGTCACCCAAAATGGAAATAGGTACACTAGTAAAAAGAGCTTCAAAAGCCATCAAGAGCTCACTCCTAAAAGTACACGTCTTCCTCGCATCCTGCATCATCTTCTCGGGTGGGAAACAACATAATAAAGGATGGGTGAGTACTAAGAACTCAGTAAAGGGTAGAAGCACCGAAACTAAAACAAGCATTATCATTACTACCACATATGTATAAAAGCTCTCTCCTCTACTAGTCTCACTAGTAAAACTCAACAAATCAGGGGATTTGTTACACACAAGATCTAAGAAAACTTTGCATGGTGAGAATGCACCACAACATATCCTCAAATCCTTATATGTCATGGCTGCTACCCATGTGGGAGACTACCTAGTCCACGCAGCAGCTACCTTTGTGGAGGGGTAATAGTCTCAAACTGCGAAACATAAACGTGCATTACCAAAGAACAAGATGTTTTATCTTTTAGACTCTCAGTTATGTTCAGGCGTTGTTTAACTAACCATCTAAGTTCATTCCACATAAAATTCTTCTAAGGACTTCTAGTCCTAGGCCATTCTATATCATAGCTTAACACATTGCACAGAAGACGTAGGTTACTAAACACTACATCCCGCAAAGTCAAGTGATATGTTCTGATGCTCCCGTGCTTATCCCGCGGAGGAGGTCGGCACGGTGCGGAGCCAAAGCCACCAGAACCCATACACCTTACTTTACCACATAACATATAAGGGTTTACACTAACACATGCTCAAATATGGTGAACACATATTTAAAAGATTACGGTTGAACACCCTTTTACCTCAGATCTTTGAAGAAAAGCATCGCTGTGAATCTTTTGGTGTGCTTGATAGTGATATTATGCTAATACTAAGTTGTCTTTCTACAGGACTTCAGGTGTATTACTATTACTCCAGCATTATAAAAGTATTTTTATTTCTATGTGTAATAAAAATATATGTCATATATGTATGTATTCACGGCAAAGGGTTTATATAGCCATTTACACAAAACGTTAGTCATACAAGGGAATAACGTGGCTGTGTATATTATTGCCACTAAGCTTTAACAGATGATGAGTTATTAGATAATGTGGCCAACACTTGGATATTGGATTGATACTAATCAACAATACTAGTGATACTATTTGCCGTGCAAAGCACGGCATGCCCACTACAAAATGTTTATTTTTAATAGATGGTTTAAAGTATTGGGTATGTCCAAGAGTAAAATTATCGTGAAATTAATCGTGTAAGCTAAAACATCATGCTTAGCATGATGCACAATATGTTGCATTATTATAGTAATGAACAACAAACGCTAGATAAACTGAAAATAACATCATATGAACAACCAATCGTAGTGTTTCACACAACATAAAAGATACAATAGACTTGATGCAAAGAAACCTATATGCATAGAAGTCGCAGCAGCGAAAAAAATGTTGAATTAAGATAAATCAAGCAGCCTTGTAAAAGATGTTGGTAGACGGATAAAAGGCACTTTTTATGTGGTTAGGACAATCTTTAACCGTCTTCGAATGCATTAACAAAACACAAAGCCCCTGAAAAAAAATCAAAAATTAAAATTTAACTTCAAAACCCTGTAATAAGAAGTTCCGTAGATACAAATCTCCCAATTTCACATGTAGGAAAAGGGAAAAAATTAAAAATAAAATACAAGATATCACTCGTCCATGAAATTTGATGTAGGTGCTTCATTACTATCAATATTTCAACAAGGGTAGGGTCTCACTCATTATGCAAAATCAAGATAAAGGCAGAAGCAAAACATTAGATTACATAAAAACAAACGGCAAGCAAAGACCCATATGTTATAAACAGAAATTTCTACAAATCTTTGATCATCTTGAACAAAAAACAACGTTTTTTTAGAAACATCTCCATAGTATTTTACTTGTGCAAGCACGAAGCTACTCATAAACACATCATGCACCATGTCAAATGGCAAGCTACATAAAACCCCAGGAAACAAAGTGTAAGGAACTGTATCTTGCACTGGTTGCATCGGGGTTCGGTGAGTCAACGTCCAGATGTAGTTATATTCCCCAACCCTGTATCTCTCATCCACTGGCCTTACACCAGCATTAAACACATAATAGCGCCTAAATGGGAACAAGATCTTTCCGACAGCAGCAACGTTTGCACCAAAAGTGCCAGCTCCAATTCTAGTACCCTGTTTGCAGATAATAACAGGGGAAAAGTAAGAGTAAGTTCATTCATACTATTACACAAAAAGAGCACATTTTCATGTATTACCTTCATATCAGTCAGCACATAGTTACGGTACGGTAAATTGTTCTTTTGAGATTCCCTTGCCTTTCGTTTTTCAGTCACCTGAACCAAAACCTTCCAGGGGGCCTTGTAGACATGTTCACAGCTAGAGCATCAAGCAACGGTGTTTTGGTTTTTTTCTGCATAAAGAGAACAGTTTCTTTTCTATAATTGTGCTTGCAGATTTTAATTTAAAGAATTCCATGTGTGCTGTACCAATAACGCTAAAATCATTCAGCCTAAGAAGAAAGCAAGTTAAGGTAAAACGCACTAAAAAAAACAGTCAGCATGACTATGAACTTGTTAAAATTTCTCGGTAAACAACATTTCTTGTGAAGTTTTTTTTAGCATTACTATCGTGTAAAATTTCGATTAGTACTCTCAGCGAGGCCGAAGTCCTTGCCCGAGATAACGCAACATACAATTGACCATGTGAGAAAACTGGCTCTTTCAAATAGACCCCGACAAAATCTAAAGTTTGCCCATGTGCCTTATTAATAGTCATTGCAAAACACAACTTTACTGGGAACTGTATTCTTTTGTAAGGAATTGGGTTGATTTCATCGTTTGGTGGCTGCATTGGTAATCTATGTATAAAGACATTTTTTCCAGCATGATCCCCAATCGCTATTTCAGCTTGTATTACATTCTTGTCTAATACTTTGCATATCATTCGTGTGCCATTGCATAAACCCTCTGCGAAGGGTCCGGTTTCTTAATAAAATTATTGGAGCATTTGGTTTGAGGACTAATCTGTGAGGTGGCAAACCGTTTGGAGAAAAGTTGTTCAACATATCTTCGTATTGGCCTTGATCACTTGGATTTAGTGTTTTATCAAAGCTTATATATTCTGTTTCAAGCCCTGGCGAAGTTTTGATCAACATATCATTTATTTCATCAACGAAAACCTTTTTTGTCGTAAGAATTTCTCTATTAATAGTATGCTGATGTTCATTGCTCTCAGAATGTGGTTTTGAAAAGACGAGCTTTATTAGATTTTCTAAACCATCTTTAGAACTAACAGACGGCATAATAATATTTTTCAGGCAATTCAATATTTGCAATATCGTGATCTTGATTAAGGCCTCCACCAACTTCTAAAAGGAATGAAGTAAATTCAGGGTCAAGTCGTGCTCGCATGTTTTGAACTAAATTAATCTTCTTAAGCTGCGACCACAAATAAGATCTAACTAATGCCACATTTATTGTTTTCAGATTTTGTGCCTCTTCGTACCACTGGCATTGTTTGCCTAAAATCACCTCCTAGAACAACAACCTTTCCTCCAAACAGCTGCTCATTCCCCGTTAGATCTTTTAGCAAAAGGTCCAATGCTTCAATCCCTGTTCTCTTACACATGGGAGCCTCATCCCATAATATCAATTTAGCTTCTTTAATAAGGGTTGCCAATGGACTTTGTTTACTTATTTTGCATGTTGGTCCTTCACTTAAGTCTACAGGGATTTTAAACCTAGAATGCGCCGTTCTCCCCCTGGTAAAAGAGAAGTGGCTATTCCTGATGTCGCGGTGGCAAGCGCAATATGGCCTTTAGATCTTACGTCTGCTAACAATGCTCTGTATAAGAAGGTTTTCCCTGTCCCCCCTTGGACCGTCTATAAAAAAACATTCTGCTTTATTGTTAAAAACAGCAGCAATAATGGTTTCAAATGCTAACAATTGTTCTTTGTTTAAAAGAGCTATAGAAGCTAAATCTTCCTTAGGCACAATAATATTTTGTTCAATACGCAACTCTTTTTAGTTGGATCATCGAATTGAGAAGTGTCCATGTAGGAGGCACCAAGCCGTATGAAGCAATGTCTTTTCCCATGGACCGTAAAAATCCATTTATTTGTTGGAGAACAATTTTTTGAACCTCAACCTTGGATAAATGAGCCTGCTTTGAAATATCTTCGAACAGGTTGTGGTTCAAGCGCCTCCACAAGCTTACGGGATCGAAGGGCATGAATAAACTAAGAGCGTAGAAAATAGTTGTCTTAATTCACAAGGCATTCCATAGGTCGCTGCTTGGCTTAAACACTGCTCTTGGCTATTATTCTGTTCAAGGAATCCTCGAGCCAAGGCAGAGTCATGGTAAGAAGGAAACGCCTGGCCATTGAATATTTTGAGATCCATAAAAGAGGAAGGGCATCTAACCTTAGACAATAAGAGTTTTAAGTAGTATCTTTCCCCTTCAATCGGATTAACCGATACAATCCTACCAACAGAATCTCCTTTCACTCTACTTTTCCAACGTTTTTTTTATCGTTTTCCCATACAAAGTAGTCAGGAAAGTCTCCATAAGTGCATTGATATTCCTGTGCATTAGGGTCAACCCTATTCATAAAAAAATATTCTGTAAGCATTTTTTTTTCAGTTAAACGGGTTGGTCATAACATTTTTGAGTTTATGTTTTTGATTAAAAGTTATTGGCTGAAAATTCTCTAGGTGAACTCGAAGCTGTATCACAGCTGGACGCATGTCCCCTAAATCAAACTTATATATTCTCCACAACGCTTCTGGAGGAGAAACCCATCGAGCTGATTGATATTGGTTTATTTCATTTAGTTCATGAGAAGAGTTGTGGTCTGTGACAGTAAACATGACCCTATCATTCCCTTTACATATATACTTATATATATATATTTCACAGCCTTAACCGTAAAAAAGATTTCTACATTAATATGACTATCAAATTTTGCAAGTAGGTATGGATTATATGGTACAACCCACCTGTTATCCAGAAAAGAACCACGCACTTTGACTTTTGCGCCATTATTTCGACGTCTATAGGTTGGATATGCATCAGATGTTACGAAATTTCTTCACAGAAATCTCTAGGGAAAGAGTCTTTGCATGAACTATTCTTTTGCATACAGACATTACTCGGGTTTAGCCGACCACATGGTCCATGTAACATATGTTTGACAACCAACCTATACAAGTGAGGGTTAAGATTTTTATCTGGCAACTCAGCACATACTATCTTGTCAAAATCTTCAGGCCTGTAAATTTTATAATGAGGTTTTAGGATTAACAGAAAATGGGCATGAGGCAAACCGCGTTTCTGGAACTCAATAACGTATGTGTAAGCAGCAACCTTACCAAAGATATTGCATTTGAACAATTCTAATTTTAGTTCTTCAAGTTTCGCCCTAAATACTCTGTCTAATAAATCAGGTATATCTTGAGCTAGCTCTCCATGTCTAAGACATTCTTTAACCTCAGGCCAGTTAGGATTACAAGTGATTGTTAAGAAAATGTCGGGTTTTCCAAATTTTCTCACTAAAGCCATTGCGTCTAAGTATTTTTTTCCGCATGTGCCTTGGACCTCCTGTAAAAGCAGCAGGCAGTATTGTACGCTGTCCAACATTAGAAGCATTGGTCTCACCACTATCAATAGCATCAACAATGCCTTGCATAAATTCTTGCCTAATATTATTTTGTTGCAGCCTAAAATAATCTAATCTCTGTGTTTCTAATTTAACAAACATATCCACGGCATACTGCTGAAACAATCTACCAAAGTGCAGTAAATAAGACGCATCATTTTCTCTAATTTGAAACTTATAGCAATAATACTCTCTTATAGACACGTATGCCGGATCATCTGATAATGCGTTTAATGTAGCATCTTCTTTCTGTAATAAATCAGAAGCAGATTCAGCATTATTTGGTTGAATAAGGAAACAATTTTCATCCATTCTCTTCATTTTCCTATTTTTTCCTTAACACCTTGCTTACCTATGCCTAGTTATTCTCAGATGCACGGAACACTTATGCTTATGGGCCAAAGTAGAGCACTTATGGATGCTCGCTTCGCTGTCCGGTAGGTTGTTTTAGAGCGCGCAGGAGCGAACGAGACTCGTTCGCTCCACTCGCGTAGGTACTTCGCATATTACTCGCGGGACCGCTCGCTGCAAGTATGGAGCTCGCGGAGCGCTCGAAAGCAGGAGCGCACTTGTAGTTTTCCAAGCTGCAGCTCCACGGGTCTGCTCGGAACCGGTCGATTCCTAAGAATTTGGAAGCCGATCAGGATCTCTAAGGCCCATCTTGCCCCATGATACTCGGGTCAGAGCGCCGTTGGTGTTCTTTCCGATCTCTACGCATTTCACCGCTCCACCGGAAATTCCCTATGCCCCTACCGTACTCCAGCTTGGTAGTTTCCAGATCGTTACGCCTTTCGTGCGGGTCGGCCCAAGTTGACCGTAAGAAAACATAAGAGGGTATTGGAGAGGGTCATAACACCCATAATAATATTGGATAGAATGTGGTTGGCCACTATGTGCGTAGACCTTTATACTTCTTTGTTGGTTTTCTAAACAATCACTTAGTATACCAGCAACTTGTGGCACTGTGGGCTTGTTATAAACTCTTTGATCAATAGTTGGGTTACAAAACAACACAATATCTAATTCCTCAATATTTGGAGTGCCGCTCAAGTCTCTAAAAAAAACGAGCATATGGGTTCTCACTAAGCACTGTTAAGATTTTGTCTACAGTCATCTCAAACAGCCGCGGACAACGCTCTAGACGGCTTGTTTTTTCATATTGGGTATCATGAAAGTAGAATTGTAGGTTAGTGCACTGATCATCAGTTCCAATTAGATCATTTATGAAATGGTATACTTGCCCTTGCACTCTAAAAGTGTATACCCCTTTATTTCGCTTAGCTAGTTCCTTATCATATGTAGCTCCTAAAGATGTAAACGCGAAATGATTATTATATGTTCGAATAGAAGCCTTGAAATCTGTAGATTCAGAATTTTGGGCTATAATAAGATCCACAAGAATGGAAGGCAACCTAGTACTGGCTAAAACCACATCACCAGACGAGCACCAGAAATTTTTAGTTTCATGAGCAAACTTTTTGGCGCAACAATAAGGACAATTAGGGACTGGTTCTAACACGTCGCTCTTCTCTGCAATTACCGTAAGCAGGTTGCTGCATTTATTATTTGTTGAAGTAGTTAGGGGAGCTGGAGCTGCTGTACAAGCGAGTTGGTTTATCGGACCTGAAGCTATTGGGGTTTGAGTAGAACGCTTTTCTTTCCAATTTTTTATTTTTCTTGCCCTTTCAAAGGTTGCATCACAAGAAGGCAGCATACCAGAGGTTGAACAGCCTAGTGGTGAACTATTGCCTATATGAACAGGCAATTGTTGGGTCGAAGAAGTCCCAACATAGTTGGGCAAATGGTATGCTGAGGTGGGAGATTCTAAAGTAATGCTTCTATTCAATGAAGCGAGCAAAGTAAGGTCTGATTCTGAAGCATTTAAGGCCTGGGCCTCGGTTTTATTAGCCTTGGGAATACTGGATTCACGAGTACAAGCAAGGCTACAAACATTTTCTCCGATCAACTGACAGGGCCGTGTTTTTTTGTTAGTAAGCATGCTTGAAAGTTTAAAGCATAATTTTTTTTTGCGATTTTTAGCCTTCCATCTAAGGATTGCACCATGCCTATATGCCTTAGAAGAGGACATATACTTTTCACCCAACATGGACTGGAACAAAGACCCGACTTTACCCATGCAACAACTATTGTATGCCTTATATATTTGTGTTCAAGTTATGTAGGTTGACCGACTAACAACCCTAGAACGGGAAAACAACGTAGAAACAAGGAACAAAAAACCATCAATCTTTAACAAATGAAGCAGGCTTGTAGCATAGTTACTAAGGTAAAGGGCCAATACAGCAACACATTACCTGTGAAGCAGATATGATCAGCAGGTTTAACGTACAGAGTCCACTGTCCTAGCTTGCAGTATTCCTGCAGGTGCAAATGAACCACAAGAGAAAGAAGTCAGAAAAAATGTACAAAGGCATAAGTGGCATCTTATAAACAAAGGCTCAGAAGGGTGCACAAATACTGCAAAACACAGGAAAGAAACAACTAAAAGCAAACACTGTAATGTGTTTTTGTTAAAAGGAATCAAGACCATGATATAAACACAAAGGCAGAACCACAAGCAGGGAATAAACCTACAAACGCAAAACGAAAGGCAAGAAACAAGCATATGAGCTACAGGCTATTAAGAAAAAGGCCACAAACTGTAAGAAGAAGAATGCAAGGCTTGACCACAAAACCGTATCCTTTTAAAAAGCTAAAAAAAAACATGTAAAAACATGTATGTAAGACTTGAAGAAGACGTTAGTACATGTATATGAATCTATAAAAGAAGGATGTAGCCTAAAGGCCAAGGGAAAAATCTAAAAGCGCAGAACATGTTTTAGTACTACTCGAGCCTCTAAAATCACAGGGAAACAGGAAACCTTAAGCGACCAGTTAGCTACAGGTTATTAGCGACACAACACTTATCAAATTCTGATTACGGAAAGCTCATTTGAAAAAGCTACACAACATCACATGAACATGTAGGCAGAACCATCAACAGTTTTATCATCAAACAAATAAAAACATGGTATACAAACGACAGGTTAAACCGAACCTAAGCATCGAAACGAACATCCTACTTGGGAACCTAAATGTGAAAGTGGTGGATTATTCCAAACCACTCTTATCACAATTAGAACAACCATTATGCAACCACAACAATAAACAATAAGGAGTGATGGTTATTCCATCAAGAAATAGTCATACCATGGACATTTGATTCCAGTATTAGTAACACCATGGTTTAGCTATATCAGCATGTAACACTTAGAACCTATCCATCTACCAAACCTCATTAAAAGAAAGTCTCAACATTATGCAATCAGCATATATAAGCTATTCACCGTATAATGTGAGCCATAGTCTATTGCTAACAAACACAACCCAAATATCAAAGGAGGCAACCAACCATACCAATGTCGGAAAAGAAGTGCAGGCCTTTGTAATTCAAACGGACTAATACCGGTTAAGAAATAAGGAAATAACATGCAACCGGATTGTTTGTTTAAAAAAGGATTTGGAGTTGTGTGGAAAACCTAATCATTCCATTCACAGAACCCAAAAAAGCCTAAGCAGCAAACCAGTTTTATCACAATTAGCACAGCTATTATGCAACCACAAAACTGAAACCAGACTGCAACACAGCATGCATGTCAATTAAGGAAATAAACCGCAAAGATTATGCTTAATAGGCTTAATTTAGAACTAAATTCTCCCATACATAACAGTAAGAGGTTTGTTGACCTGAATGACCTAGAAAGATGATGTCTTTTACTTGCAAAAACCGATTCAAAAGCAGTGTAGGGTGAGAGAACTGAAAGAGCTGATTGTCCTATTTAAAGGGCAATTAGTCACGGTCCCAGAAAAATAAACCCCTAAAAAAGACACTGCTCACTTAAAAAAAAACCTAACCTGTACGAAAAATCCCCAATTTTCCTGAAGACTATTAGCATGCATAACCCAAGCTACAGCAATCTGTCATTCCTCGCCAACTTCGCTGAGGGTTTGGCAAAACACTCGATTACACCCCCACCTAAGCACAACCGAGAATTAATTTGAGCCGCACACATGAGTAGTTCGTGTATCCAACCACGAAATCTTCCATCTTTCTGCCTGCAGAAGATCAACTCGGGCATGGATGGGACAGAGGAGTGACGCCCAAGAAGAGAAAGTGGCTCAACCACCGGAGAAATAGAAAACGACTCCTGTCCTTTTTTTTTGGGAGTCTATGTTTGTTTTGGGTAACAATAACCACAATATTAAACAGCTATAATAATCCCAAATAAGCCAAAATCTTATATATCAATTTGATATGTTTTTTTTTTTTGGGTTGATGAACAGCATTTTTTACAATTTATATTTTTTTGAAGATCAAATACAAATTCTTTTGGCACTGTTATAAAGATCGAATATATATTCTACATACGCATAAGGTTTATCTAACGTGTCGGTGAAGCATCGTGTTTTTAAATTTTACAGTTAGTCGTATCGCCGTGTCCGTGTCGTGTCGTGTCACGACGTGTCCGTATTCGTGTTTATGCAACATAGATCGGTGTATTAAGGACACCATTTCTTGATACGTACACTATATACACTAAAACGGAAGAATGGAAAAGGGAAAAAGCATTTTGACTATATATACACACCATCGCGTCATGTTCGCTTTAATACACGATATAATACGTTCCAACACCGTGTTTTTATCAAATATATATTTTTTTCTTTGATAAACAATAATTTTGAGTCGGTGTAATTTTTTGAAGGTCAACCACATTTTTTGTGGAACTATATAAAGGTCGAATATGTATTTTACATACTCACAAATTTGATCTAACATGTCGGTGACGTGGTGTGTTTTTAAATTTTGCAATTACCCGTATCGCCGTGTTCATATCGTGTCGTACGCCGTGTTTGTGCAACATACATCTGTATATTAAGGAATCATTTATTGGTCTTACCAATAAACTCTGAACAAGACGTGAAATGAATTTTATATGTTTTTTTTGTTGATAAACAATTTTTATTACAATTTATATTTTTTTGAAGATCAAATACAAATTCTTTTGGCACTGTTATAAAGGTTGAATATATATTCTAAATACTCATAGAGTTTATCTAACGTGTCGGTGTCGCATCGTGTTTTTAAATTTAACAATTAGTCGTATCGCCGTGACTAAGGGGAAGGAAAAAAAAACGCTACGTGTGAAGCACACAAATTTGGCCACATTTTTCACATCACTATCGTGGCCCATTGCAGGGGCAGCATTATTTGCTCTTACTAAGAGTAACTAGTGTAGCAAGGTATGTCGTGCAAGGCACGACATGCCCCGTACAGTTGGATACCGTACAGTAGTAGTGCAATAGTAACCCTAAATACATAATAAAACCATACCATAAATACATAATAAAACCATGAGTGCCAAGGATGAGTTACAATAGAAGCAAACTATTACATCCAAAATGATAAAGTTTCCCGAAAAAGCTTAGAGAGAAGTACAACTACTACTATTTTACAAAGAACAAAAAAGCATGGTTACATATTAGCTAAAACCATTAATCGTCAATAGAATAACGACTAATGGCTATAATATGTAAATGCTTTGATTACTTAGAACTACGGAAACTTAATATATACCATAGGGGATGCTTGGTATGGTACAAAAGCACAACACAAATGTTTTTCTCTTCTGAATAATTTGAACAAAAAGGGCAGCAAAACAAAAAGGGCGACGTGGGTTGATGGCTGAATAATTTGAACACACTTCTTATTTGAACACACTTCTTATTATTGAGGACAGTTGTCACTCCCAGGTAGCAACTTATTTTGGTGCTGCAAAACAAAAAGGACGACGTGGGTTGATGGCTGAATAATTTGAACACAATTCTTATTAGTAGTAGGATATTATTTTTATTTAATAATAATTTTAATTCCTTGTTAGGGACACGTGGCAGGCCAATTTTCATCCAAAAAGACCGACGTGGCCTATCCTCCATAACTTCCCCTTTCCTTTTTATATTTAGGTTTTTAGGTTGATGATATACTACATCCATGACATAAAAGTGTCTATTTTAAAAAGAAACATGTAATTTAATTTTTTTTCCAAATATACTCTAAATATAATATTTATTGTTGTACGTTAATTTCATATTCCAATACAAGTAATAGTAATACTACGTGGTCCGATTAATTCAAAGACCGAATCGAACCAAAAAAATGTACGATATGGTAGGTTTTGATTTCATATTTTTGTTGTGAAAATAGTTAAAACCAAAGTAAAAGGAACCGTGAACACCCCGTAACAAAGACATTCTGAACTAAACCGTGTATGATATGGTTGTTTTTTATTTCATATTTTTGTTTTGAAAATAATTAAACCCGAGGTAAACCGAACTGTGAACACACCTAAACAAATACAATATAGGAGAAGCCAAGGTAAATAAAAAAAGAAAAAAAATTATCCATTACATAAAAAGTGGCTACATATGAAAAAGATTTGTCCCGTAAAAAGTGTCTATTTCAAAAAACAACACGTAATTTAATGTTCTTTTACAAATATACTCCGATCATAACATTTATTGTTGTATGTTAATTTCACATTCCAATACAAGCATTAGTAATACTACGTGGTCCGATTAATTCGAAAACCAAACCGAACTAAACATTGTATGATATGGTTGGTTTTGATTTCATATTTTTTTGTTAAAATAGTTAAGACCGAAGTAAACCGAATCGTGAACACCCGGTAACAACGACAAACCGAACTAAACCGTGTATGATATGTTTGGTTTTGATTTCATATTTTTGTTTTGAAAATAGTTAAGACCGAAGTAAACTGAACCGTAAACACACCTAAACAAATACAATATAGGAGAACCGTGAACACACTTGAGCAAATACAATATAAGAGAAGCAAAGTTAAAAAATAAAAAAAACAAAAAAAAAAAAACAACAACAACAACACAAAGATGGACACGTGGCAAGTAGGGGCATTGTTCAAACTTTGCACACCACAAAAAAAAAGGGGGGGGGGGGGGGGGGGGGGGGGGGGGACGTGGCTCATTGAGAGAGCTTCTTGCTCTTTCATTTTATAGATAGCTAGATATAACGAAACGAGAAAATCGAACCGTAAACACACCTAAACAAATACAATATAGGAGAACCGTGAATACACCTGAACAAATACAATATAAGAGAAGGAAAGTTAAAAAATAAAAAATAAAAACACCACAAAGATGGACACGCGGCAAGTATAGGTAGATATAACGAAACGAGATAACCGAAATCACGAAAAAAAAATTTAGGTGCCACGTGTCAGCCACAGAGGCTGCCACGTGACACACAATGGGGAGAAATCACTTCTTATTAATAGGTCCGATCTTATCATTTATTGTTGTATGTTAATTTCACATTCCAATACAAGCATTAGTAATACTACGTGGTCCGATTAATTCGAAAACCAAACCGAACTAAACATTGTATGATATGGTTGGTTTTGATTTCATATTTTTTCTGTGAAAATAGTTAAGACCGAAGTAACCGAATCGTGAACACCCCGTAACAACGAGAAACCGAACTAAACCGTGTATGATATGTTTGGTTTTGATTTCATATTTTTGTTTTGAAAATAGTTAAGACCGAAGTAAACCGAACCGTAAACACACCTAAACAAATATAATATAGGAGAACCGTGAACACACCTGAACAAATACAATATAAGAGAAGCAAAGTTTAAAAATAAAAATAAAAATAATAAAACAACAACACAAAGATGGACACGTGGCAAGTAGGGGCATTGTTCAAACTTTGCACACCACAAAAAAAAGGGGGGGACGTGGCTCATTGAGAGAGCTTCTTGCTCTTTCATTTTATAGATAGGTAGATATAACGAAACGAGAAAACCGAACCGTAAACAAACCTAAACAAATACAATATAGGAGAACCGTGAACACACATGAACAAATACAATATAAGAGAAGCAAAGTTAAAAAATAAAAAATAAAAAAACAACAACAACACAAAGATGGACACGTGGCAAGTATAGGTAGATTTAACGAAATGAGATAACCGAGAAATACCAGAGAAAAATTTATTAGGTGCCACATGTCAGCCACAGAGGCTGCCACGTGGCACACAATGAGGAGAGTTCACTTCTTATTAATAGGTATAGGTAGAGAGAAGAAAAATAAGATATATTGCCATGTAAATATCAACGTGGCTTCAAGAAATTCCAAGCTAATCAACTTGAGGTACATACATATATAATAACTCATACATAATACATACATACAATAATTATTTATAGATTTTTGTCCTGAAGGACAAAATTATCAAAAAATCGGGATAGAAGGAAACTGTAATTTAATTAGGATAAAGTAACAATTATGAAGTAACAAATATGAAGTAACAAATGTGGAATATAGTAAATATGAAGTAACAATTGTGAAACACAAAGTAACATTAACACGTGAAGTAACAATTTTAAAGTAACAATTGTGATTTTTGTCCTTTATAATCATGAAAATGTTACTTTTGTCCTTCCAGACCCATTTATTAATTTTTTTGTCCTTGTGGCCCCTTCCCCCAATTATTTATATGTTATATATACATAAATAAGATAAGAGACAGATACATGCACATTTATACATATATATTAATAATAACTTTAATACAATTACCTAATATTTGTGATTGATTTGTCGATCCGACGATAATTATTTATATGTTATATATACATAAATAAGATAAGAGACAGATACATGCACATTTATACATATATATTAATAATAACTTTAATACAATTACCTAATATTTGTGATTGATTTGTCGATCCGACGGGTAGATCGATTAGAAAAGATAATAAGTGAATGACTTAATTAATTTTAAAGTGGGAAGATAATGGTAACATTATATATACCCATAAAATCTCGAAATGACATATTTACACTTTTGAGAAATTACGGGTATCACATTATTTGTGTTAACTATTTTGGTTTAATTAATATGTGTCTCGATTACAAATATAAGTGTGTTTCTAATTAAAGTAATGATAGAGGCACAACCGTTGTGCCACAACGAATGACACAACGATGATATGTACCGTTGATTATATGTAATAGATTTACATCATTATCAACTTGACTCATTATGATCAACGGTACAGATGACCGTTGTGTCATTCGTTGTAGCACAACCGTTGTGTCTCTATCATTACTCTTCTAATTACTCCCTGAGGAATGCTACAGCCACATCCCACATTACACAACCAAAACCACATCCTGATGTGTTTCCGGCTTTTGTCCGGTTGTAAACTTTGATTGTTTGTTGTTTTAATATATATCTCTCGTTTCGTAAAAAAAATAAAAAATAAATAATAAAAAAATCAAGTACATTAGAAGATCCATGTTCATCCCTACTTCTTTCTTATTTTTATTTATCATATTTCAGAATTTGTTTTGCTTTTATGTATCTGTCATTTTACATTTTCAATGCATGAATTATTATTATTTTCTTCCTTTACTAATAAAGTATTTACATCTCCAATAAAAAAAAATATTTTCAATACTAAAAACTCATTTACCAACAAAGTGTTTACATCTCCAATAAAAAAAAGTATTTTCAATAGTATATTTTAGACATGTTAATTATTTTCTTAATATGTATGATTCTTCTATATGCGATAGATAAAAAAACGGAGGGAGTAATATCTAAGCAAAAATTCAACCAAGTACACCAAGTCGATCGGCATATATATATATATATATATATATATATATATATATATATATATATATATATATATATATATATATATATATAATGTATTGTCATTTCACGTGCATACGGTTCAATATCATAAGACGGCTTCTATTGGCACCACAAAACTGCTCACGGCACAACGATTACTTTTGGCACTTTATAAATGACTCTTGGCACCACATTGAATATTTTTATTATTTTTTTACTTCAGGCACCACCAAAAAAATAAAAAAAATTACTACATATACCACAATTTTATAAAATTACAATCAAGTCATTCATTAAATTAATAGAACATTTTAGTCCTTCATTAATAATATAATATTAACATTAACCAATAAACCATATCTTCCAAAAATCTTAATCTTAATCCAAAACACCCGTCTTCATCACCCTTCTTCTTCTTCTTCATCATCATTCTTCATCTTTTTCATCATCCTTCTTTCATGTTCATCGTCATTATTCTTCAACAAAAATTCTATTAATTAATAAACACCACGCACAACCTTCTTCAAAATTCCTTTATCAACAAAGTATCTACATCTCCAGTGGTTTTATGGTGGTCCAGGACCACCATGTCATACTTGTCCACCAATGAAATGTCTTATAAGAAGGGTAAAAACGTAAATACATGGGATTTATATTTTACACGGTGGGCCCTTGTATTATTTGTTGTTTTTCTATTGGTCCTGGATCACCAAGTCATCATTGGTCCAGGACCATAATAAAATTTGTGTCTACATCTCCAATAAAAAAATACATTTATAATAGTATATTTTAAACATATTAATTATTTTTTTAATCTGTACGAGTCTTCTCTTTGCGACACGGAAAAAAAATGAGGGCGGGAATTTTTTTTTCCAGGCCTAACAAAAGGCTTGACTTTTTTTATAGGTTGAACTTTATTGCCGTGGCTGAAAACAGGTGTTCCTACAATATATATACGGGAAGGGAAATTCACGGACTTAATATGTGTGGGAAATGACTAAATTCCGTATATAACATCAAATGATGCTATTGATGGGGCGAACGGCTTTTCCGGACTTGTTACATACGGAAATTGTGCTTCATGTACATAATATTGGAGGAATTGTGCTTCATGTACATAATATTGGAGGGATCCGGCAATAACAATTAGAAATCCTTATTGACGGGGCGAGAGAGCAATTCAACACAGTCTATTTATATATCACAATCTATTTAGAGTAATGATAGAGTCACAACGCATTTACACAACGGATTGACACAACAATCATCTATGTCCTTCATTGTTGTGGGATTTTAATTGATTGATCTAGGTCCCACAATAATGAAGGGCATAGATGATTGTTGTGTCAATCCGTTGTGTAAATGCGTTGTGACTCTATCCTTACTCGTCTATTTATTTATTGATGAAATTTTTCGATAAAGAATTTCAACACAACACGCACACGGATTTACCGACCCATAATAGAAACATATACATAAAATACACACAGACATATTATATACACATGATATATACATATATACATACGTTATGCAAGATAGCATAGAGAAATTATATAATCAGGTCACTGTAGCGACATGTATTTAATGTCAGGTCTGTATAGACCTGAATTTTTTTTGAATCTCCCGTGGGACACGACACAAAAAACACAATATTCGGAAAAACCTGACAATGTGTCTATATATAGACAAATGGTTAGGTTATTACGAATATTGTTTTTGTTGTGTTGTCTTTATCTAAATATTATTGTAAACACGTGGTTAGGTTTATTTTAGGCATCACAACGCAAAAAAACTCTATTCGAAAAAACTAACCATTTGTATATCTTTATATATATATATATATATATATATATATATATATATATATATATATATATATATATATATATATATATATATATATATAAATAAATGGGTATTTCGCACGGTATTTCGCACTAAGCTTCATCGGTCGGAAGGTATAGACTACACTTTGAGACCTTCGGTCCGGTGGTTAAGCCCGTCACTATTCGCGTTTTGTTGTCTCTTGCTATCTCACGGGGGTGGTCTCTCCGCCAAGTTGACATCCAAAATGCGTTCCTTCATGGCCATCTCACCGAGGCTTGTTTACATGGCCCAACCGCCGGGCTTTGCGCATCCGGATCACCCGATTATGTTTGTCGGTGAAACGCGGCTTATATGGCTGAAACAAGCCCCTCGGGCATGGTTTTCTCGGTTTACAGACGTCCTCACCCAATTCGGTTTTCATGGCTCTAAGGCTGATACGTCTCTGTATGTTTACTCTCGGGGCACCATTCGGCTCTACATTCTCATATACGTCGATGACGTCATTATTACTGGCAATAGCCATGCTCACGTTGAAGAGGTTATCAAGTTTCTTAGCACTCATTTTTCGGTTAAGGATCTTGGCCGGCTGTCTTACTTCCTTGGTATTGAGGCTCTTCACACATCGGATGGCTTATTTTTGACACAACGAAAGTATATCTTCCACCTCCCAAAAGGCCAATATGGATAAATCTAAACCATGCTCCACCCCTATGGCTGCCTCCACCCGCCTCTATCATGATCCGGGCCCCTTATTCTCGGATCCGGCTTTATATCGTACAGTCGTGGGGGGTCTCCAATACTTAAGTTTTACTCGCCCAGATATTGCCTTTGCGGTCCACAAGGCTAGCAAATTCATGCATGCTCCAACCGAGGCACATTGGCTCATGGTTAAGCGTCTGCTTCGTTACCTCAAGTCTACGATTTCTGAGGGTCTATTTTTCGCGCGTCGCTCCACCCTTCACCTGCGTGCCTACTCCGATTCTGATTGGGCTGCGGACCCGGACAATCGTCGATCTATTGGTGCCTACTGCATCTTTCTTGGTGATCACCTTATTAGCTGGCATTCCAAACAGCACCTTACCATTTCGAAAAGCAGCACCGAAGCCGAGTACAAGACCCTATCCAATACTGCGGCTGAATTGCAATGGATTCGCAGTCTTCTCACTGACATGCTTATTGTTACTCCTACTCCAACGCTATGGTGTGATAACATTGGGGCCACATATCTTGCCCACAACCCTGTTTTTCACGCAAGAACCAAGCACATTGAGATTGACTTCCACCATGTTGAAGATATTTTAGATAACACTATTAGTTAACGTATTCTTACCGTTTTACCCTCTGTAAACTAGTATATATAGTGTACCTTGTAAACACTTTTATTATCATTAATACAATACACAATTACCACATGACAAGTTAGTATGAGAAAAAACTATACTTTTTTTTATAATGAAAAAAAGTTTACTAAATCTGCATTGATTCTTCAGAAACATCAAATAATATTACCGGAACCCAAAAAAAAAAGGAGAGTTGTTTAAAAAGGCAAAAAATAGGAAGGAATGGAAACCAGGACAGTGGAAATATAAATTGGATGATAAGGACAAATTCACTGTTCATAATCCTAAATCCACTGTTTGCTGCATTGGAACTGACCACAAATCTAATGTTTAACTATCACAGCGGAATAAGGATATGTCTTTTTTACCCAGAAAAATATTCTACTGTTTTCTTTATATATTTCTATGTTTAAATTGTCCTTTTTGACAATAAACCCAAAAAAAACACATAATTTGGATCGAAATGAGTATTTGTTTCTAAATTGATGCAAAGAGTATAGTGTAACTTCAATTTTTTCTTTAGTCAACATCTATTTTACTGATAATCTAGTCAATTTTGAAGAATTCATATCAATATATCACGGTGCATCGTCTTTTAAGAACGAGAGTGATGGAGTTACTCCCTTAAGTCTACATCATTTTTACACTATCATCATATCACCATATGTTTTTCACTTGTAAATAAAATTTAGAAAAAATTTTAAAATCTCAAATACAAGATTATGTTGAGTGTAAAAATGGTGCAGACTTGATGGAGTAACTCTATCATTACTCTTTAAGAACTTCACCTCGATCGACAGCAAATGAGTTAAAGAATAAGGCGACAACAACTATACTGAAAGACCCTTGAAGTTTCAGTATCACGTGACACATTGAGATCTCTCTCTCCCTCCCTCCCTCCCTCCCTCTCTCTCTCTCTCTCTCTCTCTCTCTCTCTCTCTCTCTATCTCTCTCTCTCTCTCATCTATACGAAACTGAAAATATATATTTTTTCACGTTTAGGCCAACTTCAACGGCTCCCGAATTACTTGTGAATCAATTTATTAAATTCCCAAGAAGATCGAATTGTTTAAGAAGTCTTTGAGAAAGTCAATAAGTTTGTATTCCTGATTGATTTTGTGACACTGGACATATACGAAGGTGATATCACTGCTCTTATTCTAGGAACGCCCTTCTTGGCCACATGAAGAACTCCAATTGATGTTCAAAATGGTGATCAAGTTAATTTTAATTTAATATCTTTATATAAAGCAATGAAAGCCCCCAATGAAGCCCCCTTTTAATATCTTCCATTTCCTTCTTCCCATTCACTTCTTTATTCTCAGAGCTCCATCACAACAGTAGAAAAATGAGGATAAAAAATGACAATGCCTTATTCACACAATTGAGAATATTCTAAAAGATTCTACCTATTGAGTGTCAGAAGACATCATGTTCTCTAACTACCTATTGAGAATATTCTAAAAGATTATAGTAATCAGTCATAATATTTAACATTTATTGTATTCACAAATGACTATATATATATATATATATATATATATATATATATATATATATATATATATATATATATATATATATATATATATATATATATATATATATGCATTGTATAATTATTTTTGTTTGTTTGTTTTTGTTTATCCCAGCGATGTGCTGGAGGCGTCCGGTTGTATTTCTCCGGCGTTAGTCCGGTTGTTTGTCTGGTTCTATAAACTTTCATTTCGGGAAAAAATAATATTGCATTGTATCATTATTTTACATCTCTATTATTACCGCCCTCTAACGGCCAATTTAATTTGGTTTTCTTCTTTAACGGAAAAAAAAAATGGTTCACCACAATTATTACAAGGCTGATCACTTGATATGGTTACAAATTACAATAGCTTGATATTTTAGGCTTTGGATCTTGTGTCTAAAAAATGCGTCCAATATGCATGTCTAAGTAAATACACCGTCGTTTTCCATCCATTCTTTTATTACCCTTCTACCCCAATATGCATGTCTAAGTAAATACACCGTCGTTTTTTTCCATTCTTTAATTACCCTACTACCCGGTCCACCAAAAAAAAAAAAAATTCTTAAGTTTGTCATCCTTGCTAGTACGGATAATGACCGTAGATAATGGCCAACGCAGCGCCGGTGTTGGTGGGCAGACGGTTGATGTTGTAGTGAAATTTGATCCTCAAAGTAGAGAACTTTTGACATAGGCTTTGGTGAAATTGGCTCAGCCTGCAGGAGATGGTGTCAATGCTCTTCATGTTCTTTACACTATTAAATTATATTGTTGTTTTTCTTTTGAGTAAATTATTGTAGTTTTCTTAATCATATAAACAATTATATATCCCACTTTGTAACCATCCTTTTAGCAGTAAATTGATAATTCTGCTGTATTTACTAAGGCATAAATATTGACTTGGATTTTAGAAGGTTCAGATCAATACTTTTAATGATAAAAATATAGGGTTTCTTCTCTGTACGTATGGAGCATAAAATGCAGAGCACGATAAGTCGGCTTATAGACTGAAAATGAATAGTGTCCAGCACTTAGACCAGTAGGAAATGCATCTATTAGGGTGAATAAGATTCACAGTAACTGTAATAAACAATGTAATTGCGGTCATAAAAAGTGGTAGGGTTTTAACCCCCCCCCCCCCCCCCCCCCCCTCCTCTTTTTGGCAAAACCCCTCTTTCATAAACACATCGTACAACAACAGTTTCCGAAGCTCTGGGTGATTTGATGAATTAGCGGTGGTTCCTCCCCTGGAAACCGGCTTTGTTCTTTGCAAAGAAGGTACCTTTGTTCTTTGGTTTTGGTAGCTCATGGATATCCATCACTTGTATTGTTCTTTGCTTTTTAGCTTTTTCAAATATCAAAAGAATAATAGACATCACGCAAAGTCGATCAGTAAATGTATCATTTGTTGTTGTTCGGTTCTGCTGTAGTCATACCATTTTCAGCTTCTTGATAATTCTCTTGAAGCCGCCTTCTGGCTGAATTTAGCCTGTCAATATCTACGGTGGATTCCTTTGACCTCTGCAAAACCCAAATAATGTTTAAGAGATTAAATTAGCTCTCTCTGCTGTAGTCATGTATAATGATGATCAAAATGAATTTTTGGTGTCTTTTGGCCGTTTTAAGTGGGTACAACCAAATGATACATTTTCTTTTGGTTTCTATCACTTAAATGACGTATTCCTTTGCTCTTTTTCAGATCCAAGTGCTATATATTAGCAAGTTTACATTGTTAAACATAAGAACAACATATGTAAGCATCATTGTTATTTATTCTATATAACTCAAAACTTCAAAGTGCTCCTTAATCTTTTGTCCAAAGTTTAAAGGTTGTTCTCTCAGTTTTATCTCACTTAAATATTCGTGATACTCAGGACAAAGTATAGGGGTCGAATAATTTAAGAAGGACAACGATTCTTTCGTGAAACGGAGAGGTTCCAATTCTTTTATTTTGCAGGAATTCAAGTATTGTTGATCATCTTCACACGCTCAAACTACAACATTCTTCTTAAATTATTGTTTGATCACAATGGTGAATGCAAAGGATTTGATGATGAATTTCGGGAAACTAGACAAGTTTGAAGGCGTTGATTTCCGGAGGTGGCAAAGGAAGATGCATTTCCTTCTCACAACATTGAAAGTGGTATATGCTCTTAGCACTGAGATACCGGAAGTTGATGATGATGCACCATTGGAGGAATTGCGAAGGCGGAACAAATGGGAAAATGATGACTACATCTGTCGTGGTCACATTGTAAACGGTATGTCTGATTCGTTGTTTGATATTTATCAAAACTTTGCATTTGCAAAAGAATTATGGGATGCACTAGAAACTAAATACTTAAATGAAGATGCATCTGCTAAAAAGTTTCTAGTTGGTAATTTCATGAAATACATAATGGTAGATACACGGTCTGTAATTGAACAATTCAATGAACTTCGACGCATTTTAGGCCAGTTTGCACAACACAAGATGGAAATGGATGAAGCCATTTCTGTTTCTAGTATCATTGATAAACTACCACCATCATGGAAAGATTTTAAGCATATGTTAAAACACAAAAAGGAAGAACTCTTCTTGGTTGAACTTGGTAGCCATCAACGCATTGAGGAATCCCTCGGGGCGCGGGGAGAATGTAAAATCCAAGGGAAAGGAAATCGATGAATCGACATCCATTCATGTAATGGAGGCCGGGGAGTGTTCCAAAACTAACAAGGGAAAAGGTAATGGTAAGAAAAAGAAACCATTCAATGCTGGCAACAAAGAATCCGGAAAAAGGCCAAAGGGTGCCTGTTGGATTTGTGGAAAAACAGGGCACTACAAGGCTGATTGCCGAGTGCGGAAGAACGGAAAGAACAAAGGTCTAGAACAGGGGTCGAAAGACCAAGGACCACCCAAACATCAAGGTCAGAATGTTAACTTTGGTATTAATTCGGTTATGAATTATGTACCATTTATTTCTGAAGCATTTTATGTGCAGGATGATGATGTTTCGTGGTGGATCGACTCGGGAGCAACAAGACATGTATGCAAAGATCAACGCTGGTTTGAAGACTTTGAACCGGTGAATGATGGTTCCATACTAAAGATGGGAAACGAGTCGATGGCTGTTGTAAAAGGCATTGGAAATGTTATTTTAAATTTCAGTTCTGGAAAATTTGTAAAACTATTTGATGTTTTATTTGTTCCGTGCTTCCGGAAGAACCTTGTATCCGGTGCACTATTACGTAAATCGGGCTATAAACAAGTATATGAGTCCGATAGGTATATATTGTCTAAACATGGTGTATTTGTAGGCTTTGGTTATTTGTGTAATAATATGTTTATGCTTAATATTGTTAATAATAAAGTTAATCAAGTTATGCATATTTCTGATGTTAATATCTCAAAGTTGTGGCATGCTCGGTTAGGACACGTGCATTATAAACGTATGCATGTTATGTCTAAAAATGCTTTGATTCCCCCGTTTGATATCAATATGGATAAGTGTACTACTTGTATGCTTAATAAAATTGTAAGACAACCATTTCGTGGTGTTGAAAGATCGTCTACAATTTTAGAACTTATCCATAGTGATTTGTGTGATTTTAATGCATCACCGTCTTTGGGAAATAAGAAATATGTGATTACTTTGATAGATGATAGTACTCATTTTTGTTATGTGTATTTACTTAATACTAAAGATGAGGCACTTGATAAATTCAAGATTTATAAAAGTGAAGTAGAATTGCAATTAAATTCTAGTATTAAACGTTTTCGTACCGATAGAGGTGGAGAATACTATGATCCAACCTACTTCGGGTCGTGTGGTATTATACACGAGGTTACTGCACCGTATACGCCACAACAAAATGGCATTGCGGAGAGGAAAAACCGTACTCTAGAGAGATGGTAAATTCCATGTTGTCCTACTCAGGATTGAGTAATGGATTTTGGGGTGAGGCCATGTTAACGGCCAGTTATTTACTAAACAGAATTCCTAATAAAAAGAATTTTGCTACCCCGTATGAACTTTGGTTCAAAAAGAAATCAAACTTAAGTTATTTGAAAGTTTGGGACTGCAGGGCGGTTGTTAGACTTCCTGATCCTAAAATTAAAACTTTAGGAGAAAGAGGCATCAATTGCATATTCATTGGATATGCAAGTCATTCAAAGGCATATAGGTTTTATGTTATAGAACCTAGTGATTCCATGGCTGTACATTCGGTTATAGAATCACGTGATGCTATCTTTGATGAGAATAGATTTACTTCTATTCCTAGACCAAAGAGCATTGCTCCTACAATAGTTGGAGTGGATTATGTGGAGAACAACGATTCTCAAGTCGAGTCTTCTGAACTTCGAAGAAGTAAGAGGGCTAGAATAGCAAAATCATTTCCACCGGATTTTGTCACTTATTTGGTGGAAGGTTCGAGAAATGAAGTTGGATATCAATACTCATATTGTTACAATATTGAGGATGATCCAAGAACATTTTCTGAGGCAATGGAATCTCAGGATGTATCATTTTGGAAAGAAGCCATCAATGACGAGATGGATTCCATAATGGGTAACAATACGTGGATTCTTACAGATTTACCACGTGGTTGCAAACCGTTAGGTTGCAAGTGGATTTTCAAAAGGAAAATGAGAGTTGACGGTACTGTTGACCGATATAAAGTCCGGTTAGTTATACAAGGCTTTAGGCAAAATGAAGGTATCGATTATTTCGATACTTATGCTCCCGTTGATAGAATCTCCTCAATCAGGTTATTGATTGCCTTAGCCGCAATTCATAACTTGGTGATCCATCAAATGGATGTTAAAACAACATTTCTAAATGGAGATTTGGATGAAGAAATATACATGAAGCAACCGGAAGGTTTTATAATGCCCGGTAACGAGCATAAAGTATGTAAACTTGTAAATCATTGTATGGACTTAAACAAGCTCCTAAACAATGGCATCAAAAGTTTGATGAGGTTGTCTTGTCTACTGGTTTTAAGCTTAACCAATCAGACAAGTGTATTTATAGTAGATTTGATGATACCGGCAATGGTGTGATAATCTGTCTATATGTCGATGACATGTTGATTTTTGGTACGAACCAAAGTCAGGTTGATAAGTGTAAAGAACTCTTATCTTCTAGATTCTCTATGAAAGACATGGGGGAGGCGGATGTTATTACGGGTATTAAAATTAAAAGAAATCAAGGAGGGTTTTCACTAACACGGTCTCGTTATATTGAGAAAGTGTTGAAGAAATTTAATTGTGAAAATTGTACTCGGCAAATTCTCCCATGGAGCCTCGTGAGAAACTTGGACCTAATAAAGGTGAAACCGTGAATCAACTTGAATATTCACGAGTCATTGGTTGTTTGATGTATGCAATGACTAGTACACGGCCGGATATTGCCTATGCGGTTGGGAAACTAAGTAGATATACTAGTAACCCGGTAATCATCCTTTGGAGAGCGGTTGCTCGTGTATTGAGATATCTTAAGTCTACCAAAGACTTTGGTTTGACTTATGTTGCATATCCTTCGGTGATTGAAGGATATTCATATGCTAGTTGGATATCTAATGTAGAAGATCATTCTTCTACTAGTGGATGGGTGTTTGTTTTAGGTGGAGGTGCCATTTCTTGGGCTTCTAAGAAACAGACATGTATATCTAGCTCGACTATGGAGTCGGAGTTTATTGCCTTGGCAGCAGCCGGAAAAGAGGCAGAATGGCTTAGGAATTTGATTCATGAAATTCCTCTATGGCCTAAACCAATATCACCAATATCTATCCATTGTGATAGCTCATCTACACTGTCTAAAGCATATAGTCAAGTGTATAATGGAAAGTCGCGACACTTAGGCGTTAGACATAGCGCGGTACGTGAGTTGATCTCTCACGGGGTGATATCGGTTGTGTATGTGAGATCTCAAAGGAATTTAGCTGATCATTTGACGAAAGGATTAGCTAAGGACTTATTACAAAAGTCGGTTGTCGGGATGGGTCTACAACCTACATAAGTTTCTGATAATGGGACGCCCAATTTCCCTTTGGTACAATGCCTTAGGCTAAATTTAATGTGGTAAGCCTATTATTGGAAACTTGAGCACATGTATTAATCCCGAAGGTATGTGCAATAAACCTGTGAGGTTAGGTTGAAGTTTACCTTCTTAATGAATCTTTTGAGAGTGCTAATGCGGGTGCACGATAAATTAAAGATTCACCTATATGAGTTTGAGGTATGGCCGCTTCAAGGAAAGTTGGGTTGACTTTCTTTATGCTCAAGAATGGATATGGACACAATGCCGGATTTCAATAAATGGTGTCAAGAATAATACTTTGAAGTAGTCTCAATTCATGTGTATTGTTATGTACACGTATTCAAAATGTGTAAAGGGGTTCAATGCATAGTCACACCCCAATACTCGAATATTTGCGTGTAATAATACTAGGTGGAAATTCAATCTTCGTGATATTTTCATTGAAGCATGAGTTGGTTTATATTATGATTGTTGTTTTTACTAAACCAAGGATTACACTTAAATGGGGGGGCAATGTTGGTGATTTAAGTATAATCACAAGCCATTGAGGTTATCGGGGTTTAGTACAAGGGTGATTATGCTCGTAAAGCTAAAATATAAGTATGGAGATGCGGAGTGCACGCTTATATAAGTGTTTACGAGTGTACGGATGTGAAATGAAAATCCAAATTTTCTGATTGAGTTATCCGTACGGATAAGAATCTATCCGTACGGATGAAAGGCTGAAACTGTAAAATTTTGATTCTGTGATTTATCCGTCCGGATGATAACTGCATCCATACGGATTGGCACCTGTGGTCGGAAAAACTGATTTTTGGTGTCTTTTGGCCGTTTTAAGTGGGTACAACCAAATGGTACCTTTTCTTTTGGTTTCTATCACTTAAAGGACGTATTTCTTTGCTCTTTTTCAGATCCAAGTGCTATATATTAGCAAGTTTACATTGTTAAACATAAGAACAACATATGTAAGCATCCTTGTTATTTATTCTATATAACTCAAAACTTCAAAGTGCTCTTTAATCTTTTGTCCAAAGTTTAAAGGTTGTTCTCTCAGTTTTATCTCACTTAAATATATATTCGTGATACCCAGGACAAAGTATAGTGGTCGAATAATTTAAGAAGGACAACGATTCTTTCGTGAAACGGAGAGGTTCCAAGTCTTTTATTTTGCAGGAATTCAAGTATTGTTGATCATCTTCACACCCTCAAACTACAACAGAAAGAAGTAAGCAAAAGTTGCCACCATAACAACAACTCCGGTGGGATGAAAACATGTTTCCATATTAGGATAAACTACGTCACCGTCATTAAAGACTCGATGCAGAAGCAAAAATTTGCATTTCAACCACCAAGAAGAGCCACTACACAAATATACGTGGTTTAGGTAAAGATCAACAAATAAATATATTTCTTCCTATGGCATTCGTAGTGAAGCCCCTAAATTGTTCCGTATCCTTAAATAATTAGGGACAATATTTAAGGATAGCCCAAAAATCAGCTCCAACAGCATCCACTTACCTAAAAAAAGAAAATGAAAAAAATTTAAAAAATAGGGAACGGATATAGTAAATCCCCATATATATGAAAGCTCATTGTAGCAATCTCTAAACAAATTTAAATGATTAAATAATATATAGAGATAGGGATGGAGAATTCGTCGTAGTGGAAGAATAAATATTAATTGCGGAGATAGGGATGAGAATGCATGGATATGAATAGGTTAAGGAAGGAGAATGGGATGAGAATGCAGTATTCTGATTTTTAAAGAATAAATATTAATTGTGGAGATAGGGATGAGAATGCAAGGATATGAATACTCAAATGTTGTAGATTAAGGAAGGAGAATGTTGTTATACAGTATTCTGAATACAACTGTAAAATACAGATAGATATATTATTTATAGTATTTTAGAGATGAAAGATGTAGATGCTTCTAGGAATGCCCTTATGCCATACTAAAGACCTCCTTACTGAAATTGCATGCCCTTATGCTGCATGGTTGAATACGTTAAAGCAGCTTGGCATATCACTGGTTCTGGCTTCTTCAAAGTTGTGGGTTATTTCTTCAATAGCAATTGCATATGTATCACCCTCTTAATAGCACTGTCATCACTCATATTTGGAAAGTGGAAGGAGCTATCAGGGCTTTATATTTGTTAGTTCTAAATTGAATAAAGTATTCTATGTAGTGTAATGGTAATCTGATTGGAAAATGACTCAAAGGTCGTGGGATCAAATCTCCTCGGCTATATTTTTATTTTCAACTCTTCAAAATGGGCCCCACATGCCACGAATCAGCCACATCATATTTTATGGGTCCCACAATACCAAGGGCTTTATGTTCCGGGGGGGGGGGGGGGGGGCTAGAATATATTTTCCATCACGTTTTTCTTACACCGTAAAAAATGTTCTAGGTCTTGAAGTGAGCGAAAAAAGTAATTTTGAGTCCACAAAACGAATGTGGGAATTTCTTCAATAGAAACTCTAAAGGAGAGGGTACGTGTTGTGCGTTTTTTTTGGTTGTGACAGCTATTCTAAAGAATGAAAAAAAAAGTGTTTTCTTTTTCTTTTTTCCTTTTTTGTGGATGTGTCATAATAATGTATACCCTATAAAAATAAAATGATTGAATGTCTCATCATAAAAAGGCACGGTTTTAATATATAAAAAGAACATGATACAAGTAACATATACTACCTTCGTCTCATATTATAAGTCATTCTATCTTTATGAACACGTATTAAGAAACTCAATAAAATGACCAAACTTTGATAGTTTTGGACTAAAATGCCCTTAATGATTTATTAAATAGCGTATGAAAGGTCATGCATTGAAATTGGTAAAATAGGAAAAAGTGCTTTAATTATTGCATTCAAATGTGAGAATGACAAATATTGTGGGACAATTGAAAAGTATATGAATGACTTATAAAATGGGACATAAGTAGTATAAGCCAACTAATTCTCTAATCATATTTTTATATAAATATAATGCATTTATTTTAAAAAAAAAAGCACCCAATTATCTGACCACAATATTCTTTAACTACATTTGTAATTTATTATTTATCTTTTTGTGTGAGGAATTTTTTAATAGTAAGAATAACAGCTAACAAATCAAGAAATGTCGAATTAATGACCTAAACTAACTAAGACAATGAACAAATAATAATTTTTAATAATAAGAAAACCTTGAAAAAAAGTAGACTAATCTACATGTTATATTTTTGGAAGTCACTATTGTGTAATAGACTAATCAATACGTATATATTAATGTTGCTTTCCCTATTTATTTATATTTTTTATTTTTTTGAGGGGATTTTTTTTTATTTTGTTGATAAAAATGAAGAACAAACAAAATTGGGTTGGGCTGGTGGGCTGATATGATTTTTGGGTGGGCTGGGTTGGATTTTATTGCTACCTACTAAAAATAAAAAAAAATTGGGTGGGCTTAGCCCACCCCTGTCCTAATGTAAGTCCGCCTTTGCACAATACACTTGGCAGCCACCTAAGCCATATCACCGGAGCTCCGGCGATGATAAGGCAAAAAGGACTAAAAATCCAAAAAATAGAAAGTTATAGGACTGAAAATGCTACCGGCGCAAAAAGAGGACTATTTACAAAAACGGGGAAAGTTATAGGACTAAAAATCCAATAACCCCTTGGTTCTGTTACATTTTGTACACTTCTGTTCATCCTGCTTGCACTGAACCACTTGTTTTAACGACAAATGCTGAACTTTCTGCTGTTGATAGATGATTTCCATTGATTGCAGCTGATTGTTTTTCATGCCTAAGCACCAAGGAATAAGCCTTATTAACTGCTGGTAACGGATCTAATAAATGTTGGTGATTTAAGTATAACCATGTCCATTTGTGTAATTAAAGGTTTGGTACAAAGATGGGTGAACTCGAAACACTCTATTGTGGGTTTGGAGGTGCGGAGTGCACGCTCATATAAGTGTTCACGAGTTTACGGGTGTAAATGATCAAGTAGAGTTCGGAAAACAAACTTAAAAAACACGAAAATTCGTTCTTGGAAAAACTGTGTCACAGGCCAGCCACAGGCGCCAGCCTGTGAAGTTTTTTCAAGAGGAATTTTGGACAGGTTCTAGTTCGGGTTTTAAGTCTTCACAGGCCAACCACAGGCGCCCGCTTGTGACTCGAATTTGTGAATTGGTGTGTCTTTTCAGTGGTTTTCGACAGTTTCATCCATATAACACCTTTCCAAAAAGGTGTCTATAGGTTAGAACGTTTTTGACCAACTTATAAGATCATTTTGGAGAGCATAGAATATTATATTCAAGTTCTTCTTCATCTTTGAGAGTCAATAACTTCTTACAAAACTCCATTAGTAATCTTTTCTTTTAGTGCAAAAAAGAGAAGGGAAACGTAGTCTTATCTCACAAGAGTATTAGTGCAACCCGGGGCATCGTATAAGGGTCGAATAACTTTTGTAGGAAAGGGTTCTACACGATTCTACGTCATATCAAGTTTATTTTCCTGCGGTTTTAGTTTTTGACATTGTTGTGTTAATTCCCTTACAAAGAGACCAAATTATACAACAATCTACAAAAGTTATTTCAAAATTTCTGCAATGTCAAGTGTCAAGGAGATGACTACAAAGTACAAACTTTGGAAAATTGAAAAAGTTTGAAGGTGTCAATTTTAGAAGATGGCAAAGGAAGATGCATTTTACGCTAACAATTTTGAAGGTGGTGTATGTGTTGAGTACACCGATGCACAAGTGATGGATGACGGACCACTTTGGAGGAACTAAGGAGGAAGAACAAATGGGAGAATGATGACTACATCTGTAGAGGCCACATCCTAAATGGTATGTCGATTCAACACGTTGACATTTACCAAAATGTTGAGTCTGCAAAAGAACTTTGGGATTCACTAGAGTCTAAATACATGAATGAAGATGCCTCTAGTAAAAAGTTCTTGGTTGGTAATTTCATGAAATATAACATGGTAGATTCAAGGTCGGTAATGGAACAATATAATGAATTACTGCGCATTTTGGGTCAGTTTGCACAACATAAAATGGAAATGGATGAGTCTATTTCGGTGTCAAGCATTATAGATAAATTACCACCATCATGGAAAGATTTTAAACACATGTTAAAGCACAAAAAGGAAGAATTATCTCTGGTAGAACTCGGTAGTCACTTGCGTATAGAGGAATCTCTAAGGGCGCAAGAGGGCGGTAAAACCAAGGGTAAAGAGGTAATGGATTCGACCTCTATCAATATGATGGAAGCCGGTGAATGTTCATATAAGAACAAAGGAAAAGATAAGAAAAAGTCTTCCAAAAACGATGGCAAAGATACCAACAAAAAACCGAAAGGTGCTTGTTGAAATTGCGGAAAAATTGGACATTTCAGGGTTGATTGTCGAGTAAAGAAGAAAGGACCAAACAACAGTTCGGGGCAAGGGTCTAAAGACCAAGGTGCTCCTAAACATCAAGGTCAGAATGTTACTTGTGGATTTAATTCCAATGTGAATTTTGTACCATTAATTTCTGAGGCATTTTATATGCAGGATGATGATGTTGCTTGGTGGATTGACTCGGGTGCAACGAGACACATTTGCAAGGATCGAAGCTGGTTTAAAAACTATGAACCTGTGATCGATGGATCCATGCTACTTATAGGAAACGAGTCAAGGGCTTCCATAGTTGGAGTTGGAAGTGTTGTTTTATCTTTTAGCTCTGGAAAATGTATTATTTTTAAACATGTGTTGCATGCTCCGTGTATACGGAAAAACTTGGTTTCTGGTAGTATATTATGTAAAGAAGGTTATAAACAAGTTTATGAGTCGGATAAGTACATTTTAAGTAAGTGTGGTGTATTTATTGGTTTTGGTTACTTATGTAATGGTATGTTTATGTTAAATATTCAGCATGATGTTGTAAATAATGTTGTTGCAATTCATGATGTTAATACTTCTGTTTTGTGGCATGCTCGGTTGGGACATGTTCATTATAAGCGTATGTTGTTAATGTCTAAAAATGAGTTAATTCCATCTTTTGACATGAATATGAATAAGTGCAATACTTGCATGTTAAATAAAATTGTGAGACAACCTTTTCATAGTGTTGAAAGGTCATCTTCCGTATTAGAACTCATTCATAGTGATCTTTGTGACTTTTGTGCTACGCCTTCTTTTGGTAATTAAAGATATGTAGTGACTTTTATAGATGATTGCACTCGGTTTTGTTATGTTTTTCTACTTCATTCTAAAGACGAGGCAATAGATAAATTTAAAATCTATAAAAATGAGGTAGAATTACAATTAACCACTAAAATAAAACGGTTGCATACCGATCGAGGTGGTGAATATTTTGATCCAACCTTTTTCGGGTCATGTGGTATAATAAATGAGGTCACAGCGCCGTATACACCACAACAAAATGGCATAGCGGAAAGGAAAAACCGTACTCTTAAAGAGATGGTTAATTCCATGTTATCTTACTCTGGTTTGAGTGAGGGATTTTGGGGAGAAGCCATGTTAACGGTTTGTTATTTACTGAATAGAATTCCTAATAAAAGGAACCCTATTACCCCATATGAACTGTGGTTCAAAAAGAAGCCAAACTTGAATTATCTACGAGTTTGGGGTTGTAGAGCTGTTGTAAGACTTACTGTGCCTAAGATTAAAACCTTGGGTGAAAGAGGCATTGATTGTATCTTTATTGGATATGCTTTGCATTCCAAAGCATATAGGTTCTATGTTATAGAGCCTAATGATTCAGTTGCTGTTCATTCGGTGATTGAGTCAAGGGATGCCATCTTTGATGAACATCGGTTTACTTCTATACCGAGGCCAAAAGATATAACTCCTACTATTGTTGGAGTAGAGAACAACGATGGTGTTGATTCTCAAGATGAGCCTTTCGAGCTTCGTAGAAGCAAAAGGGCTCGGAAACCATAGTCTTTTGGACCCGATTATCAAACTTATTTGATGGAAGGAACAAGAGATGAAGTAGGATTTCAATACTCATATTGTTATAATATTGATGAGGATCCTAAGACGTTTAAGGAGGCTATGGAGTCTCGAGACGTGTCATTTTGGAAAGAAGCCGTCAATGATGAGATGGATTCCATAATGGGAAACAACACGTGGATTCTTGCGGATCTTACGCGTGGTTGCAAACCTTTGGATTGCAAGTGGATATTTAAAAGAAAGATGAAAGTTGACGGTACGTCGACGGGTATAAAGCCGATTGGTAATTCAAGGCTTTAGGCAAAAGGAAGGTATTGATTATTTTGATACATATGCACCGGTTGCTAGAATCTCCACAATTAGATTGTTGATTGCCCTAGCTACTATTAACAATCCGGTAATCCATCAAATGGATGTTAAAACACTTTCTTAAATGGAGATTTGGAAGAAGAAATATATATGAAACAACCGGAGGGATTTGTTATGCCTGGTAATGAGCATAAGGTGTGTAAGCTTGTTAAATCATTGTACGGGCTTAAACAAGCGCCTAAACAATGGCATCATAAATTGATGAAGTTGTCTTGTCTAATGGTTTTAAGCTTAACCAATCAGACAAGTGTATATATAGCAAATTTGACAATACCGGTAATGGTGTGATAATTTTCTTATATGTTGATGACATGTTAATCTTTGGAATTAACCAAGAACAAGTTGACCTTTGTAAGGCATTTTTGTCATCAAGTTTCTCTATGAAAGACATGGGGGAGGCGGATGTGATTCTTGGAATCAAGATCAAACGGAGTGACAAATGGATCTCTTTGACACAATCTCATTATATTGAAAAAGTGTTAAAGAAATTCAATTGTGAAAATTCTACTCCAGCAAATACTCCCATGGATCCTAATGAGAAACTCATGCCTAATACGGGAATTCCGATATTACAACTTGAGTATTCTCGGGTGATAGGATGTTTGATGTATGCTATGACTAGCACACGTCCGGATATTGCTTATGCGGTTGGAAAGCTAAGCAGGTTCACGAGTAATCCGAGTAGTCATCATTGGCGTGCGGTAACTCGTGTACTAAGGTATCTTAAGTTGACCAAGGACTTTGGCTTGACTTATGTTGGATATCCTTCAGTAATAGAAGGATACTCAGATGGTAGTTGGATATCAAATGTAGAGGATCATTCTTTTACTAGTGGTTGGGTGTTTTTACTTGGAGGAGGTGCCATTTCATGGGCTTCCGAAAAGCAAACATGCATTACTGGCTCGACTATGGAGTCGGAATTTGTTGCCTTAGCAGTAGCCGGAAAAGAGGCGGAGTGGCTTAGGAATTTGATCTATGAAATTCCATTATGGCCTAAACCAATATCACCCATTTCTATCCATTGTGATAGTGCATCTACCTTGTCTAAAGCATATAGTCAAGTGTATAATGGTAAGTCGCGACACCTGGGCGTTAGACATAGCGCGGTACGTGAGTTGATTACTCATGGAGTGATTTCGGTTGTTTTTGTGAGATCTCAACATAATTTAGCTGATCACTTAACCAAAGGATTGGCTAGAGACTTGGTACAAAAGTCGGTAATCGGGATGGGTTTACAACCCATATAAATCTTGGTGATAGGATACCCAATTCCCCTCTAATACAATGTTACAGGCAGAATTCAATGTGGAAGGCTTATTGTCTTAGATTTGAGCACATGATATTGTCCCGAAGGTATGTGCTATGACTGCAAGATTAGGGTGATGGTATTCTTCTTAATGAGTCTTTTGACAAAGTGCAATTGCAGGTGCACGATCAATAAAAGGCTCACCTATATGAGTATGAAGTTTGGCCGCTTCAAGGAAGTTCTAGGGTTGGCTTTCTATATGCTCAAGAATGGATATGGACACAAGGCCTGGTTAATTAGTGTCAAGAATAAACTTTTGGAGTTATCTTAATTTATGTGTATATTATCTTCATGTATTCAAAATGTGTAAAGGGGTTCAATGCTTAGACACACCCCGATACTCGAATATTTGAAATGTGTAATATTACTAGGTGGTAATTCAATCTTCGTGATATTATCACTGATGCATGAGTTGTTATGTTTTGACTGATCTTCAGCTAAACCAAGGATTACACTTAAATGGGGGAGGAATGTTGGTGATTTAAGTATAACCATGTCCATTTGTGTAATTAAGGGTTTGGTAGAAAGATGGGTGAACTCGAAACAATCTATTGTGGGTTTGGAGGTGCGGAGTGCACGCTCATATAAGTGTTCACGAGTTTACGGGTGTAAATGATCAAGTAGAGTTCAGAAAACAAACTTAAAAGACACGAAAATTCGTTCTTGGAAAAACTGTGTCACAGGCTAGCCACAGGCGCCAGTCTGTGAAGTTTTTTCAAGAGGAATTTTGGACAGGTTCTAGTTCTGGTTTCAGGTCTTCACAGGCCAACCACAGGTGCCCGCCTTTGACTCGAATTTGTGAATTGGTGTGTCTTTTCAGTGGTTTTCGACAGTTTCTTCCATATAACACCTGTAATATCCCGATTTTCGATAAAAGGGCATTTCGGTCTTTTGATAAATCGGAATATTATGTTCTTTTTTTTTTCTAAACTTGCGCCCTTCTTCAAAAGATGCGGCCTCCTCTCTCTTTTTTTTTTCAAAAAGTGATTAGGTTAATTTAGGATTTATTTCCTTTTAATAAATCCCAAATTTTCCTAAATACCATATAATTCCTTAATTATCCCTTTTCTTTTATAAAACCTTTAAAAAAAATAAAAGAACATAATATTCCGATTTATCAAAAGACCGAAATGCCCTTTTATCGAAAATCGGGATATTACATTCCTCCCCCCTTAAGAGGAGTTTCGCCCTCGAAACTAGAACGTACCTGGAAGATGAGAAAACTCTGGGAACTCGTCTATCATGTCCGCTTCCACTTCCCAAGTGGCTTCCGTCGGTGCATGGTTGCTCCATTGCACTAACACTAACGGAATCATTCGCCTCTTGATCATCCTTTCCTTTCTATCCAGAATCTTGATCGGCTTTTCCACGTATGATAAGTTGTCTTGTAACACTTCCGGATCAATCTCAGATTCCACATCCACTTTTGATAAACACTTTTTAAGCATTGATACGTGGAAGACATTGTGGACTCTAGACATCGATTCTGGCAACCGTAGTCTATAAGCCAACTTCCCAACTCTTTCGATGATATCAAAAGGTCCTACGTATCTTGGACTTAGCTTTCCTTTCTGACCAAACCTCTTGACACCCTTCATTGGAGACGCTCGAAGGTAAACTCTGTCCCCAACTTCGAACTCTAGCGGTCTCCTTCTAACATCGGCCCAACTCTTTTGGCGATCTTGTGCAGCTTTCAAATTCTTCCGTATCAACTCGATCTTCTCCTTGGCTTGCTGAACCATCTCCGGCCCGGTGATGTGTTTCTCTCCCACTTCATCCCAATAAAGTGGAGTCCTACACTTCCTACCATACAAGGCCTCAAAAGGTGGCATTCCCAAACTTGCGTGGTAACTGTTATTGTAAGCAAACTCCGCCAAGTTGAGGTAATCTATCCATGAACCTCCGGCATCCAAAACACAAGCTCTAAGCATATCCTCAAGAGTCGAATCGTTCTCTCGGACGCCCATCCGTCGAGGATGAAACGCGTACTCAAATCGGTCTTCGTTCCAAAAGTTTTCGTAGACCTTTCCAAAAGCGGCCGATGAATCTACTATCCCCGTCGGATACAATAGATAAAGGCACACCATGAAGCTTCACTATATTGTCGATGTACATAGTAGCGAACTTCTTTATAGGCATGTCTACCTTACACGGCAAGAAATGGGCTGATTTGGTAAGTCTATCCACAATCACCCAAATCATGTCATGACCGCCCTTCGTCTTAGGCAAACCGGTGATGAAATCCATCGTGATATTCTCCCATTTCCATTCCGGTAACTCCAAAGGTTTCAGCAAACCTCCTGGCCTTTTATGTTCTGCTTTCACCCTCTGACAAGTAACGCAGAGACGGATTTTACTGAGGTTGTGGTTCCGAGAAGGAGGAGGAGTGGACTAGCTACTCAGGTTCCTCCGGTCACTCAAGTGAACAACCCCAGGTCATGGTGGAAATCAAGGACCAAGTAATTTGTTAGAGGTCGAGTGGAACAAGCGGGTCCTTCAAGGTTTAGCACCCGCGTACCGGTTTACATCGGCCCCAAGGACCACCACTTGGACCGGGTTGGGACTTTCTAACCCACCGGCCAGTCAGTTCTTCAGTTATCCACAGGTATCCATGTTTCCGTCTACACCGTTGAGTTTCACTCCTCGGCCCGACGAGTTCGACCTCCACCACCACCTAGATCGAGTTCTTTCGTAGCACCCGGCTACACCCGGCCGCAACGAGTTATCGAATGCCCCACCGGTACGGCGGCGGTTTCGGCACCGGCGGTTTGGGGGTTACGATAGACCAACGGGCGGGTATGAGAACGTGAAGAAGCACGGGGTACCGAGTTTTTCGGTAATGTTGAGCCGGCGGCGACGGACTTGTGGCTTCGTCGTTTTGAAAAGGCATGCGAAACATGAGGGCCCCGAGAATCCGAATGGGCTCGGTTGGCGGTATCCTTGTTGGCGGTAATGCGAGAGAGTTGGATGGAGTCTTATGAGCAAGCTAATCCTAGAATCACGGATTGGGCGGTATTCAAGAATTTGTTCTATCGGGAATACTTCCCTAGAACGGCACAAAATGCAAAGGCCAACGAGTTTCGAGTTTAAAACGGGGAAGAAATACCGCGGTGACACGACTCGCGAAGTTTCACGAGTCAGGCGAGTTCTACCCCGAGATTATGAAGAGTGAAGAAAAGAAGATAGACAAGTTTATGGAAGGGTTGTCACATGATGTGGCAAAAGGTATGCTTGGAGATAGACCGACGAGTATGGCAAGCGTCATGGATAGAGCATTGACAGCGGAAAGGTTTGCCAACAGGCCGACAGTTGTAGTTGGGGACAAGAGGCCATTCTCAAATTTTCAAGGAGGTAGTAGAGGGGCGCCACAGTAGGATGTAAAGAAGACAGGGAGTTTAGCAATGAAGAGTTCGACAAGTGGGACGCCACCGGTTTGTGCTAAATGTAACAAGGCACATACAGGAGATTGCATGGCTGGTAGCTTGAATTGTTTCCACTTGTGGGGAAGCGGGACACTACTCGAGGGCGTGTCCTAAGAAGCTATCACGGGGAAATCGGGCGGGGAGGGCGAAGTAACCAAATAGGGTAGTCGTCCTACGGGTAGCGAACCGGTTCGTATCTTTGCGGCGGATGCGTGAACCGCAGGAGCTAGATGACACTTGTGGTGACAGTACTTTTTCGGTGTTTGTGTTTCTTATAAATATTTAATATGATATAGCGCGCATATGATATTACATATTTATACGTAAATTGATTCACTTTTAGGTACCATAATCATAGATAATCTAGCGAGTTTCACTCTGTTTGATACCGGAGCTTCGGGAACTTTTGTTTCTTCAAACATAGTCAAGAAGTTAAACCTACCGCTTAAGGAGTTGGAGAGACCCTTGAGTATATCCACCCCTTTGGGCCGAGTCACCGTAGATGTGCTCAAGTCACACCCTCAGTCGACATTAGAGTTGGGACTTACAAGTGCCAGCATGCCCTGACGGTGTTGGATTTCTCAGACTTTGATGTTATCCTAGGTATGGACCGGTTGTCTAAGAACCATGTCTATTTGGATTGCAAAGGCAAGAGAGTAATCTTTAAAGTTCCGGGAAAATCAGCTAGGACGTTTCGGGGTATCGTATACAAGCCTAGCAAGAAACGAATCCGATCATCTTAGCAGTTAAAGCTTTAAAATCCTTGAGGCAGGGTTGCCAAGGTTTTGTGGTGTACGCGCTAGATAAGGAAAAGATCAAACCCGAGTTAGGAGAGACTCGTGTAGTTAAGGACTTTCCTGAAGTTTTCCCGGAAGATTTGCCGGGACACATGCCGATAGGGCCATAGAGTTTGAGATCGAGTTGATCGCGGGAGCTTCACCGAGAGCTAAATCGCCATACGGGATGGCACCGAGTGAGTTGGAAGAGTTGAAGATTCGGCTTAAGGATATGTTAGAGAAAAACATCATCCAAACCCAAGTACATCACCGTGGGGAGCACCGGTTTTGTTTGTAAAGAAGAAAGATGGGAGTATGCGCTTGTGCATCGATTACGAGAGAGTTGAATAAACCGACAATCAAGAATAAGTATCCTTTACCAAGGATTGACGATCTGTTCAGCCAGTTGCAAAGTATGAAGGTGTTCTCTAAGATTGATCTTAGGTCCGGTTACCATCAGTTGAAAATCAAGGTGTCAGATATACCTAAGACAGCCTTCAGTACGAGGTATGGACATTATGAGTTTTTGGTCATGCCTTTTGGACTCACTAATGCTCCATCAAAGTTCATGGACCTAATGCAAAGAGTTTTCATGCCTTATCTCGACAAGTTTGTGATAGTCTTCATAGACGATATTTTGGTATACTCTAAAGACGAGAAAGAGCATGAAGAACATCTAAGGGTAGTACTACAAACCTTAAAAGAGAACAAGCTGTATGCCAAGTTTTCCAAGTGCGAGTTTTGGTTGGATCAAGTCAGTTTTCTTGGACATATAGTTTCTGGAGAAGGTATTAAAGTGGATCCAGCAAAGATAGAAGCTGTCTCTAAGTGGCCTAGACCGACATCAGTAACAGAGGTAAGAAGTTTCTTGGGTCTGGCAGGGTATTACCGGAAGTTTGTAAAGGATTTCTCGAAGATAGCTACACCTCTTACGAGACTTACTCAGAAGAACGTCAAGTATGAGTGGACTGATGAATGTGAGGAAGCCTTTCAGACTTTGAAAGAAAAGTTGACCACGGCTCTCCGTGTTGGCGTTACCGGAGGTTTTTGATAATTATGATGTTTATACGGATGCATCGGGTCAAGGTTTGGGTTGTGTTTTGATGCGATCGGGAAAGGTGATTGCTTATGCATCTAGGCGGCTAAAGGTGCATGAGAAGAATTACCCTACACACGACTTGGAGTTGGCGGCGGTGGTGTTTGCTCGAAGCTTTGGAGACACTATTTGTATGGTGTCAAGACAAGGATCTTCACGGATCATAAGAGCCTTAAGTTCTTCTTTACTCGGGAGAATCGAACATGAGACAAAGAAGATGGTTAGAGTTTGTGAAAGACTACGACTTGGACATTCAATACCACCCGGGTAAGGCGAATGTCGTAGGCCGATGCACTTAGCCGGAGAGCGGTTAATGCTATCACCACCTTACAAGAAGTTGTGGATCGGTTGGATAGAATGCGGATTGAAGTGGTTGAGCGAAGGATGAAGACCGATTTATGGCGCCATTGATGGCGAGGTCAGATCTGCTAGATGAGATACGGTTTAAACAAGATAAGGACCCAGTGATGGTTAATTTGAAGCGTGTGGCCCGAGAAAAACCTACAGTGGGTTATCAGTTGGACAAGAGTGGTTATCTTTGGTATGGAGACCGTTTGTGTGTACCAGATGTGGATGGTCTAAGAGAGAAGGTTATGGATGAGGCTCACAAGATTGCTTTTGCGGTTCACCCCGGAGCCACTAAGATGTATAGAGATCTCAAGGAAAGATACTGGTGGCAGACATCTCAAGGGAAAAAGAATCACCGCGACAAGAGGATCGTTTGGATATCAACCATCCTTAGAACCGTTAACGTAAGTTCTCATCACCGTTCTTGTTGGGGTTCGTTTTCCTGTTTAGCATCATTAAGCCTGCGTTTCTGCGTTATCTGCATCGTAGTGATCAATTTGGTGTTGATCGTTTTAGGTTCGAGGTTAAAGGTTTATCTTTTTCAAAGTTGTGGTTGCTTGGATCGTAGTAGCTCGCAAGAATCGAGGTAACGTGGTCTTCTATCGTATGATTTAGTTCTCATAACGTTGTAGGGCAATGTGTATGTTTTTCTGCTGTTTTTAAGTTGTTTTGGTCGAACTTTGGGATGCATATGGTTGGAAAACGCAGCAAACAGGTTGCAGAAATTCTGGGAAATTCCCAGGTGGACGGGCGTCCAGGGATTCGGACGGGCGTCCGGTTCCTCTGCAAAGTGGACGAGCGTCCGGTTCCCTTGGACGAGCGTTCGGGGTGAAATTTTGATACGGGATGTGATGGTTTGAAGGTGGACGGGCGTTTGGTTTTTGGACGGGCGTTCGGCCTCTATGGACGAGCGTCCATGTTCGGACGGGCGTCGCATAGGAGTGGACGAGCGTTTGGGCCTGGTGGTTCTAGTTTTTCATTGTTTTTTTGTCATGTCGGCTTGAGTTCGGCTTTATTGTACTTGTTCTAATGCATAACCTTACGTGACAAAGCTGCGAACTAGCTTCGGTGCGTTTAGTTCCGGCACCACATGGATTCCCTAAAAGATGAAGTGTGGGACCACCGGAAGCTTCGGATTTGCCTTGTGCTTCGATAAGCTAGGGTTTATCGATGTACGTGTAATTGCTAGGGCTTGTCCGTGTCTAGAGGTCTAAGTACGAGGGTAGGAAGTGTGAGGGAGCTTACCTGAAAACACTTAGGTGGCTAGTTAAACATCTAATCAAACGTATGTGCTAGATTAAAATCTTAAACATCATGCAATGCTTGGTAAGGCATAGTACAATATCGCGATGTGTCCTCTGACCAGACAAAGTAGACTGTACCCACGCCGGTCAATCGATTGGCCAGATAAAGCGTCTGGTGCACTCTGCCGGTCATCACACTATCGGGACTCAGATATTCCCGGGGCTACTAGAGCGAGTCTCTAAGTAGGTTGCACCCAGTTGTCCTAGTACATCCTGTTACTAGGCGTAGTGCCCTTGTTATTCATGATGTAACAAACTTGAGCTAAGATAGTACCCTTGGAACCTCATGTTATGCAATGAACATAATGTGATAGATAGTTAGGGCTAATAACGGAAAATGAATTAATAAAAGACGGTATTGCTTTTATTTCTTTATAAGGGCATAGTTATACGATCTTCTACACGTTACGAGTACTTTTGTACTTACCCCGTTACGTTATCTTTGTCTTTCCCTTTCCCCAAAGAAGATGAACGGTGGTTACCGCCGATGAGTTCTTTGATGACGAGGACGTTTGAGTTGGAGTTTGAAGGCTTAGATCGTTTAGATGTTTTCTTTTCATAAACGAGTTGTTTCCGGCTTTGAACAATGTTGTTCTTTCTTTTGGTTTAGTTACCTTTGAGATCTTTTGGATTGAATTCTGGATGTTTAGATCTTTTATTGGATTTAGTTTTTCTTCACAGCATTGATTACAGTATGTTTCGATCGTTTGGTTTCCCGAGTTGTTGAGTTGTTTTATCTTCCGCGTCGTTTGATTTTTGATGGATGACGTAAGGCTTGCATGTATTATTGAGTTTTTATTTGATAATATATGTGCCGAGCGCTCTTTCCGGATAAGGACTCGGTGTCCGGAAACGGGGCGTTACAACACCTTTCCAAAAAGGTGTCTATAGGTTAGAACGTTTTTAACCAACTTATAAGATCATTTTGCAGAGCATAGAATATTGTATTCAAGTTCTTCTTCATCTTTGAGAGTCAATAACTTCTTACAAAACTCCATTAGTAATCTTTTCTTTTAGTGCAAAAAAGAGAAGGCAAACGTAGTCTTATCTCACAAGAGTATTCGTGCAACCCGGGGCATCGTATAAGGGTCGAATAACTTTTGTAGGAAAGTGTTCTACACGATTCTACGTCATATCAAGTTTAGTTTCCTGCGGTTTTAGTTTTTGACATTGTTGTGTTAATTCCCTTACAAAGAGACCAAATTATACAACAATAAAAGTGTGTTGCTTCTAACACCGCTAAATGACTCGTTCAATCCCATGAGAAACTTCATTGTCTTTTGTGTTTCGAGGTATGCTGCCACTTCCATATGTTTGATTCTGGTACAAGAGAGCTAGGCTCTGACTAGAGACTTACTGTTTCAAACTTTGTTGGCACTAAATGATGGATTTGGCTCGAGAGTAGAAGAATGCTGAAGATCAAAGGCTTTATTGATAGAACCCCTATCTCTATTCTATCAATGATACATATCACTAATAAAATCACTTGGACCTTAAACAAGTGTAACTCTTTTACCGTGGAAAGAGTTTTTAGAGCACTTACGGTAGGCATTATAAAAAAGAAGGTAAATATGTAATATGAAGATCCAAATGTTTAAACAATCTTCTACAGCAAAACCTCTGCTCAGATCTGTAAAATATAAAATTTCTAAATTTTGCACTACATGTACGATATATATATATATATATATATATATATATATATATATATATATTTATATATATATATAGTTGTGTTTTGAGTACGTAAAATAGAGAATTTGTTGAAACGAACTGATACAAGTGCACTTAGACTTGATCTGGATAGCAAGAAAGAAGTTAAGCCGTGGAGGCTTGTTTGACATAAGAACAGAGGCCCTAGATATGCCTTTATTCACTTGGCTTTTTTGACAACGTAGACTCATCACTATGGATGGCCTCAATGCTTGGGGTGTTACTCAATCAAATATATGTGCCATCTGCATCAGTAGAGTGAAGTCTCATGATCACCTATTTTTCTCTTGCCCCTTTTCCAAATCCATCTGGGCTATATTTTCTTAATCCCAATGAACTCATAATGCGTTCTACAGATTGAGGAACTATCTTGTCTTGGATTCGCTAAGCTAGATTCCCAAACAGTTTCCACTTGGTCGTTCTAAGATTTGGCATCTCTGTGACTTTTTACATAATCTACGAGGAGTGTAAGATGAGGACCTTCCAACCAAAGCCAAGACTGGTTTTGTTGCTGCTAACGTAACAAATACTGACTTTTTTGTTTTGTGATGGCGAGGCATTTAAAATCAGAACTTAATTGGGAAAATTGTGTCAGGGACCCAAGTCTTTGGAGGATTTTCATTTTAATAGCTACACTTAATTAATATTATTATTGCTAGTTATATTATGATGTCACTATGTTTATGTTGATGTAAGAGTGCGGGGGTGTCAATTAGTGGATTAGAGTTGGCATATATATAAGGTAGTATTGCCTAGCAAAAGGGGGTCGTCGAATTTTGGGTCATTAGTTCTTTCTATCTTAATACAAATTCCCTTGTTTTCTCTGTACTTTCTCTTTATTTTCCTCACTCGATTACCTTCTGTTCCTAACAATTTCTCATCCAATTGTGTGTAGATTTCATATTTGGGTCTTTATAACCTAATTTAGCTCGGAGATTTTAATAGCTTGTGTTTGTGTCGTTTGGGCTTGTGCCCCGAGTCAGGGCCGGCCCAACCCTTAAGTTTTGGCCAGGCGTGCCAGCCTAGGCCGTGCGCGGGGGGCGCGCGTATATGTGCTGCTTTATACCCGAAAAAAAAAAAAAAAAAAAAACTATAAAAGGCGAACGTTTTAGAAAAAAAAGCATAAAAAGCCCAATAAAATGTTGACAAAAGGTGCACATGAGGATATTGATTGGGAAGAGTTGTATTATGAGTTACAACTTCTTATACGTGTTTTGCCCAAAGATGTGGATGAACCTCTCGAAATTTTGAATTTTTTGAAGACATGTCCTCTAAGTTATGAAAACACACAAGTTGTTTACCGGATATTGTTGACTATTCCGGTAACGATTAATATCCCCAGTGAACGGAGTTTTTCGAAGTTGAAGCTAATAAAGACCCATCTTCGAAGCACGATGACTCAAGAACGCTTGAATGGGTTGGCCATAATATCGATTGAGCGGAAATCGGTTGATGAAATTGACGATTATACTTTGATTAGTGATTTCGCCTCCAAACGCGTCTTCAAGAGCGTTGTTGAATTGTTGAATACTTGAATTAATATTTAGTAATATGTATATATATATATATATGTTTTGGGTATAAAAATGATGAAATGAATTTGAATACTAAAAAAAAATCATTTTTCGGTCGAATTTTTTTTTCGTGTTAATAGGCCCTATTTTTTTCTCCGCCTAAGGCCTCTCAAAACGTAGGACCGGCCCTGCCCCGAGTTAGCTGAACTCTTTAGATTTGTAAATTTTGCTACAACCAATCAATAAAATATAATTACAATAAAAAATATAGTAACACATAAATAATTAGTACTACGTACACCCAATAAAATAAAGTTACAACTAAAAAGATAAAGTAACACTCGAAAACAAAAAAGTAACAACCAATAAAATAGTAGTTACAACAAAAAAATATAGTAATATTGAAAAAGTAGTAGTAATAGACGATAAAATAGATGTAGTTACAGAAAAAATATAGTAACACTGATATGGATCGAGTAACATAGGTGGAGTAATTTTGCTTCAAAATTGTAGATAAAGTGAGTATTTTGTTTTACATTAAATAGTGATTATTGATGCGTAAATAATAGGGAATTGATTTTTTTTTATCATACTTTTTTTTGGTATAAATCATTAAATGGCAGATTTTTATGGATCGTAACCGAATTTAAATGAGTATCTGACGTTTTATCCTTTTTTGTATTAAATAATTAAATGGCAGATTTTTAAGGATCGTAACCGATTGTGAGAGAGAACAACGCACATCAGGACTTTATTTAAATATTAATAAAAAAAAAGGTATTGCTGGAAGTTTACATTATTTTTATCCTGATTAATCATCAGTTTCCTTGAATTCTGATTCATCAGTAATCTGTCATTCTTGACAAAAATCTATAAAAAAAACTAACTCTTACAAGAATAAAATAAAAACCACAAAACATCACCAAACAAAAAAATGATATAAAAAAATACAACAAACTATTTGATTCTTTTTTTTTAGGAACAACTATTTGATTCTTAAAAAACATAAACCACTCTTATTCAAACTCTTTTATTCTTAAAAAATACAAATTCTTACAAGAAAAAAAAAGAAAAGATAAACTACATAACATCATAAAAAATAGGAAAAAATATTTTTAATAAAACATAATTGTAAAACGTAAAAACAAACTCTATACATATATTATCGAGACACAACAACTTCTTTTAGGGAATATTATGTTTTTGTCACTTTCCGTCCCGTATATAAATATATGGGGCCTTTAGTTATTTAAGTTTGTCAACCGAAATTGTTGCAACAATAAGCATATGACATAAATCATATCATGAACAAGTTTGGACTCTCCAAGTTGGGTGAAAAGCCATTAATGCCCTCCCCCCTTCTTGATTTGGGGTGATTTACTTAACACTAAAAATGTAATTAACCCTTAATTAAACATCCCATTAAACTTTGCTTAATCCGACCCCCTAAATTAGGGCGGGTAAATTAACCAACCCTAATTTACGCGCCAAATTCAGATCAGTAGCCAATTACTCTGCTTCCGCCCATCTCTTTGCAAAGCGAATAACTCTGTTGTGTCTCTCCATCGGTGTCCAGTCATTGTCCTCGCCGGAACAACCCTCTCTTTTCTTCTTCTCCGTCAATCATTTTCCGAGCCGAGCTAGGTGGTAATCAAAAGGGTTTCTTGGCTTTCCATACCGGTAAGTGAATTTAGGGAAATTGAGTTTGTTAGTTTACTTACCCTGCGGGATTAGCTTAAACCGTGTGTTTAACTCTAATCGAATTGAAAATGGGGGCGACCACGATTGAAAATGGATATTTGATTTGAATTGAAATAGTTAAATGTTGAATTGGTGATTTGTGCGGTTATTACCCGGTATGACTATATATATATATATATATATATATATATATATATATATATATATATATATATATATATATATAGCTATTTGGTTATATCTAGCTGCATTTCCGGTGAATGGTAATCGTATTAATCTTAAAATATTGATTATAGTGTGACACAAGTTTAAACTTGTTAATGGCTATTTGAACGGAATTATGGATTTTTTCTATGTGTATATTGGTTTGTAATTATTGTATTGAATAAAAACAGGATCTCGGTGAAGCGTGATGGAAGATAAAGTTTGTATTTTTATATTTTACCCTGTGGAGATTGAAAAGGACGTCAATGGTCTATGGTCTTAGAAGTATGTAGGGTGTGAATCTGAAGAAGTTTCGACGATTCTGAGTGTCAAAAAGAACATTACATTTGAAGAATTGTATGACATGGTGAAAAATGAGTTGGAAATCGATACAACTAAGTATGAGTTTGAGATGAAATATATGGTCCCCATTAGTAAAGCTACACCGATGGTGCTTGATTGCGATAAGCTTGTGAATCGGTTTATATATGTTTGTAATTTAAAACAAGATGCTTTATTAATATGTTTGAAGGAAAAGGAAAAGTGTACCGAGGTTTATGAAAGTCAAGAAACATGTGAAGTAGTAAATGTGTCGAAAGTCAAGAAACGTGTGTTGAAAGAGATGAAGAGACAGGATGTTGATGTTTTGGCAAATGGGATGAAAGAGATGTTGGATGTAAGAATAGAAAGCATGGAGACATGTGTTGAAAAGAATGTTAATGAAGAGATAGATGTGGATGTTGTTGGGAATGCCATTGAAGAGATGTTGGATGTAAGAATAGAAAGCATAGAGACATGTGTTGAAAAGACTGGTAATGAAGAGATAGATGTGGATGTTGTTGGGAATGCCATTGAAGAGATGTTGGATGTAAGAATAGAAAGCATAGAGACATGTGTCGAAGATTCTCATTTGAACACGGGGGGTGACAACATGGACTTTAATGAGCAACTTGAAGACTCCTTATTGATGAATTTGGGTGAAGATGTTTATTTAGAAGAATCATATCAGAGAATTAGCATGAGCGGGGCTGATGAATTGTCAAATGAGAATCTTGATGGCTTTGTTGAGAGAAATGAGATTGTTGATCCCTTGAATGCACCCCCAACTATGGTTAACGTGCAAAGAATTGAACATGAAGACTTTCGTTGTAGCCGTACTGTAGGTGATACTTTAGTGTGCATTCCCGAACATGAAGACTTTCGTGTGAATGATCCGTTTAAATGCAAAAGTTTTTTGGTATTCAACTTGCGAAGTTGGCTACGAAGTACAAGTTTGAATTCAAAACGCAAACTTCCAACAAAAGCGTTTATTCGCTTTTATGTGAAGCCGCCGGATGTAAATGGCGTTTGCGAGCCACCAAACTTCAAGCACCTTCTGAGCGATTTGTAGTGGTAACGTATGCAAATAAGCATAGCTGCCCACCTATTGCTCCTCGAAAAGACCATAGACATGCTACGCACAAGCTAATTGGCATATACTTTGACAGAAGATTTAAAGATGCCAATCGTATTAACGCACCAAAGGACTTGATGCATGATTTCCAGCAAGAATTTGGATATGATGTAACTTATTGCAAGGCGTACAGGGCTAAGGGTTATGCAGAAGGATTGATAAGGGGTAATCCAAACAAAAGTTGGGGAGAATTACCCAAATATTGTTATAGGCTGAAGGCTAGATACCCGGACACTGTATATCATATTGAAAAAAGTGATGGGAATGTTTTCAAATACTTATTCATGGCACTTGGTCAAAGTATTGAGGGATTTTATTTGGCGATGTGGAAAGTCATTTACGTGGATGGCACGCATTTAAAAATGCGTTATAAAGGGACCTTACTTGTGGCAACATGTCAAGATGCAAATCATCAAATATTTCCACTTGCTTGGGGTGTTGTTGCTTATGAAATTATAGAGTCTTGGACATGGTTTTTTGATAAGCTAAAACCCATCATTGGGGACACGAATGATCTTGCGATACTTTCTGATCGTGCCGATAGTATTAAAACATCTTTCAAGGCGGTGTTTAAGAATGCGCACCATGGGCATTGCATGTATCACATGCAAAAGAATTTGAGGATGAAATATCCCGGACGTGGTGTGGGAAAGCTCTTTCGAGAAAAGGCTGCGAGAGGCCTATACGAAGCGAGAATTCAAGTTGCATTTCGAAACTTTATGTAGTAAATGTCCGAAAGCCGACGAATATTTGAAAGAAGCGAAATTCCCTACGTGGGCTAGAGCTAAATTTGAGGGATTTCGTTACAACATAATGACCACAAACCATGCCAAGTCTGTGAATGCTAGGCTAAAGCATGCACGAGAATTTTCAATTGTTGGGTTGATTGAACATATCCGGGAGATGTTACAGGATTGGTTTGCTAAAAGAAATGAATCATCTACAAATTGCCAAGATGATCTTACTCCCAAAATTGAAATCGAAGTGAACAAAAGCTTTGAGTCAGCGAAATGATTTTCAGTTAATACACTTCCTCAGATAAGTATGATGTTCGTGACAAGGATGCTGTTATTTCTTACATCGTTGAGTTGGATTTGAAGACGTGTACATGTAAAAAATTCCATATGGATATGTATCCATGCGAGCATGCAGCTGCCGTGTTGAAGTATACAGGGAAGCAAGCCTCCAAGTATTGCACTTGGTATTATAGCGTCAATTGTTGGAGGCTAGGTTATTCCAAATGTGTGTATCCACTTCAAAATGAAGATGAATGTGTGTATCCCGATGATGTGCTTAACAATGTGGTTTTGCCACCGAAGGTGGCAAAGAGACAAAGTGGACGGCCATCAAAAAAGAGGAAACGCTCAGCCGGGGACAGAAAGACGAAGTATGTTTGTGGAAAATGCGGCGTCAATGGTCATTACGCTTCCACTTGTAAGAGTTTGATTGGTGGAGAAATGCTCACCAGCGACACTCCTACTTTGCCATGATAAGGTATTGTATGTATTAATATTTAGAGTTCTTTTTATATTCAATCATGTTACATTGCATTATGCTTGTTACCTTTTTTCTTTGACAATGTTACGGGAAGGCGATGGGATACATATTGTGGTTTTAAGTATTAATGTTGATGAAGAGGATGAGATGTTTACATATTGTGGATGTTTAATCATTGAGGATGATTGGTTGATGTGTAAGATTCGAAGATGTAACTTGTGTTGTATTTTGAATAATGGAAAGTGATGTGTTGATGTGTTTGTTTGTTATTGTATTTTGAATAATGGCAAATTCTATGTGTTGGTTGTTCTTCTTTAGTTGATTGGTTGATGTTTAAATCTGGAAGATGTAGATGATGTTGAATTTTGAATGATGGCAAATTGATGTGTTGGTTGTTCTCATTTGTTTAATGTGAAGGGAAGTTGTTCGAGTGTCACGAATGTGGTGTTTTGCGTCCATTAAGGGTGTTGTAAAACATTCACTCTAGAAACAGGTTTAAACTTGTGTCGGCCCTGGAAACAAGTTCAAGCTTGTGTAGCCCCATGAAACGGGTTTAAGCTTGTAAAACATTGATGTGTTGGTTGTTCTCATTTGTTTCATGTGAAGGGAAGTTGTTCGAGTGTCACGAATGTGGTGTTTTGCGTCCATTAAGGGTGTTGTAAAACATTCACTCTAGAAACAGGTTTAAACTTGTGTCGGCCACGGAAACAAGTTCAAGCTTGTGTTGCCCCGGATACGGGTTTAAGCTTGTAAAACATTGATGTGTTGGTTGTTCTCCTTTTTGTTTAATGTGATAACCATTCAAATCCTTCAAATAACCATTAGATAAGAAAACCAAATGAGATGTACAGAAATCTACAGAGAAATACAGAATACCAAGAAATTAAGTTTTTATTTCGTAAGATGAAATACGAAATAAAAGGTTAGACAAGTAATAGTCAATAATACAAGTTTCTTTTGAGATGAATTGTTCCCTACCCTGGTTTTCTCAAGTAGTGTCTCCAGGCGAGCAATCCTTTCTCTATCATAGAGTAACATTTGAACCATGGAATCTGAATTGCGACCTCTCAATAACTCGGTGACGTTGATCTCAACTTGTTCAATTTTTTTTGCATCATTGTCTCGCATGCACTTTATCATTTCAATATCATTTTGAAGGACACCGATTGTGCATTCAAGTTTATCTGTTTTCTTTATCAAGTTCACAGAGGTAACATCTTCATGTGGCCGAGTAGATGAAGACACCTTGCCATATGGCCTAGTAGATGAAGACACTTTGCCATATGGCCCAGTAGATGGAGACACCTTGTCCTGCCATATGAAATAGTCACATTTGACTTCATCATCCTGCAAAATAAGAAATTCCAATTATTATACAGACACATTATCCTTTGAAAGTAAATGGAAAGTATAACCAAAAAAATTAGTCATACCGGCCAATAAGGACAACCGTAGAACAGTCTCCCTGGGTTAGCATCTACGATTCTACGAAGTCACCAATTTTGCGGGAACGCCACATTTGCATAACAATGTACGCTCATGAAATGTCCCAGATTCATTTACCTTGCTAGAAGAACTGGAAATCGGAGAAGTACCCTTCATATTTTGCTTCAGGTTCGTTTCAGAGATTGCAGGCACTATGAAAAGAATTGTGCATAATTGAGTATTATATGGTCTGTCTATATCTCAAATAAATAACTAAACGCCCCTAACAAGTACTCCCGATTAACAAGAGTGCAATCTATGAGTGAATTTGACTGCTTCTTCGTTTCAAAAAAAACATAATTCATAAGAGCATAGTAACTCACCAAAATTAGCTCGTTAAGTAATTGATGTCTAGGTAAATTCACCCCAATATGTTAGAAATTAGCTCAAATTCACAAAAATGTAACCAAATTTCGGAAAAAAAAAACAAAAGAGTTGCCTCGGAAAGCCCCTGGAAGAAAAGCTAAAACAAAAGAGCGAGTAACTCATCAATGAAAGGGGCGGGGGTGTACTTGGGTTGGTTAGAGGGGTTAGTTGTGGGTGAAGAATTCGAATCAAATCAAATAGGGGAATTTGAAAATTTCTAAATTTTGGGCGATTCTTAGCGGGAAAGCGAGGCCCCCAAAAATTTTGGTTGCAACAATTGAGAGGGGAGCAGCTTAAGGGCGGGAATTGATGATGATGGAGGGGAGAGTAGGGTTCCGATCACAAAATTAAAAAAAAAAATCAAAATAATTATTCTAGTTACATCATTTGATTGATTATATTTATTTATTTATTCTAGTTACATCATTTGATTATTAAAAAAAATAGTTAATACATACATCTTCTTACTACTAAATAAAAATTAATAATAATAATTAAAACAAAATTATACGGACTTCCGATTCCATTAGAACTACTTATCGTGTGACATATACTCACGTAAGACACCCTAAACGGACTTATTGAGTGACATACACACGTAAGACACCATAAACGGACTTATTGTGTGACATACTCACGTAAGACACCCTAAACGGACTTATTCAGTGACATACTCACATAACACACCCTAAACGGACTTATTGCGTGACATACTCACGTAAGACACCCTAAACGGACTTATTACGTGACATACTCACGTAAGACACCCTAAACGGACTGATTGAGTGACATACTCACGTAACACACCCTAAACGGACTTATTGAGTGACATACACACGTAAGACACCATAAACGGACTTATTGTGTGACATACTCACGTAAGACACCCTAAACGGACTTATTGAGTGACATACTCACATAACACACCCTAAACGGACTTATTGTGTGACATACTCACGTAAAACACCCTAAACGGACTTATTGTGTGACATACTCACGTAAGACACCCTAAACGGACCGACTGAGTGACATAACCACATAAGACACCCTAAAAGGACTTATTGAGTGACATACTCAAGTAAGACACCATAAACGGGCTTATTGTGTGACATACTCACGTAAGACACCATAAAGGACTTATTGTGTGACATACTCACGTAAGACACCATAACCGGACTTCTGATTCAATTAGGACTACTTATGGTGTGACATACTCACATAAGACACCCTAAACGGACTTATTGAGTGACATACTCACGTAAGACACCATAAACGGACTTATTGTGTGACATAGTCACTTAAGACACCATAAACGGACTTATTGTGTGACATACTCACGTAAGACACCATAACCGGACTTCTGATTCAATTAGGACTACTTATGGTGTGACATACTCACATAAGACACCCTAAACGGACTTATTGAGTGACATACTCACGTAAGACACCATAAACGGATTTATTGTGTGACATACTCACGTAAGACACCCTAAACGGACTTATTATGTGACATACTCATGTTAGACACCCTAAACGGACGATTGAGTGACATACTCACATATAAGACACCCTAAACGGACTTATTGTGTGACATACTCACGTAAGACACCATAAACGGACTTATTGTGTGACATACTCACGTAAGACACCATAACCGGACTTCTGATTCAATTAGGACTACTTATGGTGTGACATACTCACGTAAGACACCCTAAACGGACTGATTGAGTGACATACTCACATAACACACCCTAAACAGACATATTGAGTGACATACTCAAGTAAGACACCATAAACGGACTTATTGTGTGACATACTCACGTAAGACACCATAAACGGACTTATTGTGTGACATACTCACGTAAGACACCCTAAACGGACTTATTGTGTGACATACTCACGTAAGACACCCTAAACGGACTTATTATGTGACATGTCACATAAGACACCCTAAACGGACCGATTGAGTGACATACTCACATAAGACACCTTAAACGGACTTATTGTGTGACATACTCACGTAAGACACCATAAACGGACTTATTGTGTGACATACTCACGTAAGACACCATAACCGGACTTCTGATTCAATTAGGACTACTTATGGTGTGACATACTCACGTAAGACACCCTAAACGGACTTATTGTGTGACATACTCACGTAAGACACCCTAAACGGACTGATTGAGTGACATACTCACGTAAGACACTATAAATGGAATTTATTGTGTGACATACTCACGTAAGACACCATAAACGGACTTATTGAGTGACATACTCACGTATGACACCATAAACGGACTTATTGTGTGACATACTCCGTATGACACCATAAACGGACTTATTGTGTGACATACTCACGTAAGACACCATAACCGGACTTCTGATTCAATTAGGACTACTTATGGTGTGACATACTCACGTAAGACACCCTAAACGGACTTATTGTGTGACATCTCACGTATGACACCATAAACGGACTTATTGTGTGACATACTCACGTAAGACACCCTAAACGGATCGATTGAGTGACATACTCACATAAGACACCCTAAACGGACTTATTGTATGTCATAAATCTAAAAAGATTCAATATCAATAGTGAAAATCACCGTAATGTCAATTGTCGTGACACATCGGTTGTCCCTCTATCATTACTCGTCTCAGAAAACGGTACTACTATCTACTCGCTTAAAAACAAACTGAAATGAATAGAAATGAAGGGGGAATGGACGGTCCGCGGTCAACAATGGTCCCCTGCCACTGATTCTGTCATGTTTTGTCCTCTTTCTACTTTTTTTCACGCCTTCTATGCATGCGCTGGGACGGTATATTCTCTCTTTTATTTCCTTCTTGTTTATCACGCTGAGTAGTTGTTGTTTTTTTAATGCAATCCTCTTTTGTTGTTTTTTTCTTCCTTATATTCTTTATTATTATAATTTATAAAGTATGAAAATCCTATAATTACATTATTTCTCCCCGTTAATTAATATAATCTTTTTTCTTTCTTTTATATCAGACACTAATTAATTTTTTCATTCAACTCACATAAGAAATACAAATCATTTTATTTTCTTATAAACTACATATGATTCAAGTCTGCTCATTTCCAAGTCTGTTAAAATAACAACATACAATTCAAATTGACACAAGCTTTAACTTGTGTAACATATACAAAACCAGAAAATTAAAATTAAAATTAAACAAACAGACATAACAACAACAAAGGTTTTCAGAAATCATAGATAATGTGGCAGATGTGCAATCCTTTTCCCCATCGTCTCGTTGCAAACCTGGACAACTTGATTGATCTTCCTCTTGTAGGTCTGGATCGTCTCTTTCAGATTTGCCACCTCACAGTCTCTTGATTCAACCTCCTCAACCACCTTCACGTTGATGTTCTCGGTTTCATGAAGAAGTTCCTATCTCTGTGCCATCATGTCTTGCTTTTGCTCCTCCAGTTGGTGCATAAATTCCTTCCTTAACCGCTTCATCTCTTCCTCCAGTTCTTGCTTGAATTTGATTCGAATTTGTTGCCTTTCTTCCTTCAGCATTTTCATGAATTCGTTCTTTCCGTTGCCATTTTTTTCTTTGATGTGCTTCCTGATTTAGAGATATACGGTATTTATCTCAGCATCATCCCAGATATATATAGCCTAGGTTAACCCTAGGTTAATTGTAGCGTTGCAAGCAATTAAATGGATGCGGCGTTTCACTTTTCAAAAACTGACTTTGTAGTTGAAACAATTCCAACGCTTCGTAAACCTTCATGACTTTGGTAGTTGAAACGAATCAAAGCCTTGTATTCACATTTTCTAAATCAAATTCCACCTTTTATTTAAAAAAACCAAAACAAATTCATTTTGAGAACCTTTCCTATAATAATTAATCCTTCAATAATATCACAACGTACTCAATCAACTACCTTATTATATCGTGAGTATTTTAATGTTAAACTTTAGCACTAATTAAGGAGTATGGTTTTATTTTATTCTATCGTGATTATTCTTGAATTATCTTAATATATCTATCAAAAAATCAAATTTTCTACCCAACTTTAACTTTGTGTCCAAATATATTAATTAAGGAGTATGGTTTAATTTTATTCTATCATGATTAATCTTTATTTATCTTCATATATCTATCAAAATAAAATTTTCTACCCAACCTTAACTTTGTGTCCAGTTATATGGTTTTGTTTTAAACTTGATTATAGGGTTTAAACTTGATAATCAGTTCCAAAATGAACCTAAGTAAGAAATGATGTACAATTACATGCACAACCAAAAATGTAAATGTTGATGATACTAACCTTTGGCTATTATTCCATCATCCTGCCTTTTATTTGAATAACACACATTAGCATTTATGCCAGAATTCTTTAAGGCAAGGATATCATCAACAAGCGATCGACGTCATCATTCCTAGATCCACCGTTAATAGCCATTACGGCGACAGAGTCGGATTCCCCAACAACCCTGGGAGACACCATAGTCCTTACCAATCCACAAAGCTTCTTTGATAGCCAACAATTCCCCTTGAAGGATGGAGTCTCTTCCCATAAATCCCACGAATCCTCTATACAATATTCCATTACCGTCTATGAAGACCCCACCAATGGCCACCATGCCTCTACCATTCTCATCAATATCCATGCAGCTGGCATAAGTGTTGAACTTAATCCAGCCCTCAGCAGGAGGTTCCAAAGCAATCCATTGAGGCTCCTTCACAACAATAATACATTAATTAGAACATTCAATAGTCATAACAACATTATACATGTGTTAAAATCAAATTTAAAGCAGGATTTTTTTTAATACTAAGAATGGACTTTAGGGAGATGAGCCCCACATGCTGATGGTGCAAGAGTCTCCAGTCTGTAGTTGCATGGTTGCTCCAAGTAAAGGCAGGTCCAGAGTAGCACAAATCTATCAAGTTACAATTGCGACATTGAAGTTGAAGTTATCAATCCTACAAAGATTATTCTCGAGAGATGACAACATGAATTCTATTTGGGCGGGTTTCAATACGCTTAATATCGAGCAAATCTGAATTCCAAGTGATACAAATACCTCCAGATCTTCCAATAGGAGGAGGATAATGTATGGAACCTGTAAAACCAATCTTAGCAATGACTTTAAAGGCTTTTTTCGCCTGGACGGTTTCAAGAAGAACTGCCACATCAGGTTTTTGTTTCAAAAGAAACTCTTTGATGTGCCTCCTAAATTCTTTGGAGCCAGCACCTCTGCAATTCCAAATGAGGATCTTAATGATACCAGTGTGATGAGAGGGGATGTTCTCAAAAGAAGAAAAATTACTATGAATCATTGCTTCCAGGAATTCCAACTTGGGATCCTTCGGTCCTACTGATGATAGACTCACATTCCACATCTGAATCATCTCCTTCCAGTCTATGGCTATTGTGCGATCCTTCACCCTGTGCACATATTCAACCATCAAACATGACTCCACCTCCCCCGGTAGATGTATATTTGAGTTTAGTTTGGTCTGTGCCATAAAATTCTCGCCATTTTCTTCAATAGAGGCTTGGTATTGTTGTTTTGTTTATGGTTTACAAGTGACTTGTCTCCACTCTTTAGATTGAAAAATAAAAGGAATGGAAAATGATTTTGACACAGAATTTCTATGTCATTATCCCCCGAAATGAGTGATTGTGTGGTCCATAATTTTTGTGTTATTTTGTTTTCTTTTTAAGTGTTAAAATGTGTGGTTATAAAGTGTTGTAATTGAATTCTGTGTACCAATTCTGTGCCTAAATCACTATCCGGAATGGAATTTAAGCTATGACTGGAAAAGCAATGACCTAGAAAATCCAAAAAGATTCCTGGGGTCATTTTACGAGTTACTTTAAGCAAAGTCTGTGACATTGTACCATTATTGGTACAGCAATATTATTTTATTAATTGTACTTTTCATTTGCAGACCCCCCTCTTTTATTGTACTTTTTATTAATTGCAGAAACATATATAAAGGTTCTTCTTCTTTATTCATCCAAATCCCCTACTTTCTTATTCTACTATTTTATTAATTGCAAACCTTAATTTCCTAATTTATTTGCATGCATGCAACAACTGATGTATAAGAAACTACATCCATACGTTTCAAAAAACAAAAGAAACTACGTCCATGATATCATTCAAACAAACAATAAAACACTTAAAAATATAATATTATAAATGATTTCATTAGAAAAAATTAATACATAATATCAAAACAGACTGATAATATTATAAATAATTTCAAGTTCATAAATTTTTTTCAACATAATATTATTAAAGAAAATACAAATATGTAGATAAAGTGGGGTTTGGATGGGGATGGGATTTGATCACATGCCATGATCCGAGAACTCTATAACATGCTCTCTTATTGGGAGAGTTTGTGGTCGAACCCCAACTCCACTTGGGGCCAAAGAAACATTATTGTTCCCCGGCCATGGTATCATGCGATAGTGCACGAATGCATATGCACATCGCACTGCAATTTTGTAAGCATCATTGCACAGTCGTATCAGATCGTTGATTTTCTTTTTGACTTGTTTTGATGTTGTCATTGATATACGCCACTTCAAGATACATGGAATCCGACTCCTGTGTCATCCATATTTTTAGTTGATCAATTTCATAATGGCATTCATGTCTTTGCGCGTCCAATTTTCTTTCCAATTCTTCAACCTGGTTTCTTAAATCCGCGATCCCCTTAGTATGCTTATCCATTTTCTTCTTCTGCTTTTCTGTTTTTATTTGTAATAAATATGAATTGTACACCTGTGGTAATACAACTATTTATAGACCCATTTTATCTTTTTTTAAAGGTGGTGGAATCTCTTCGATTTACCCTACCATGAGACCCTTCAGATTGATATATGTATCTCTTCGATTTACACTACCATGAGACCCTTCAGATTCGTATCTCTTCGATATACTACTATTTATAGGCCCATTTTATCATTTTTAATAGTTTAATTCCAGTTCTTACCCGCAACAATCTCAAACATGTCTCATTGACCGAAACAATCTTGAACTTGTGTAACGTTAAATCAAACTTGTGTCAAAACAACCTTGAAACTGTGTAAAGTTAAAATTAAGAAATGAATCCATTATGTTAAGGGTCAATGGCAAATCATCAAATATTATAACAAATCATCATTTATAATGTTAAGCAATTTATTGAATCAAACCATAGCATGGATTATGGAATTGAATAATGTTAATCAATTACAATTACAATTACAATTAACGTTAACTATGTTGATTTGTATAATTCTTTAAGAATCAATAAGTTAACTTCTTCATTTCAATGGGTCAATTTTTTTAACAAATAATGTTAACCAACTAATGAATCAAACCCTAGTTCTCAGACATAGAAGAAAATAACAATTACAAATACAATATACATAATAATAAGAATGAAACCAAATTTCTCCTCCCAAAGATTCTTCTTCAAAATAACAATTACCAATACAAACCCTAGTTCACAACATAAGAGAGAATTACAATTACAACTACAATACATAATAATAATTACACATTTTTAAACACCATGGTTCTCCTTTCAAACACCCTGATTCAAAAGAACAATTACACATTTTACTTCTCCTTCAAACCGTTCTTCTTAAAAAACGAATTAAATTGTTTATAATGACATCTTAGTTTATGGTTTTCATAACCAAAACCCTCATAGACGGTTAACATCTATGGCTGAAATTCCCATGAAAGCAATTCCCCAACCAACTTCTTTCTCCAATCTGGAATATGCTTCTTCCCAATCAATGATATATTCACTCTTCCCAGCATGAACTCCACGTATTTAAGAACGAACATGCCACAATCAGTCCTACCAAATTACAACAATTACAAGATAATAAGTTAGTCACAAAATCGAAAACCTTAATATCTCTATATATATTGCATAAATATAAATTATCAAACATACCCATTCTCTTGAGAGGGACACTTCGCGCTCAACACCGCTAGCTTTTTCTCAGAATACTTCTCATAGCCTTTTACAAGCTTCTGCATTAAAAGCGGTATGACAACTTGCATAGGCATGACACACCTTGCAAGAATCACTTTTCTAATATGCCCCGGAATGCTGTCATACACGAAAATTATCCTAGCACTCAGATCAATTTTCAAAAGAAACCAATGATCACTCTCTATCATCGGCACATACAATGTCTTGCAACCTTCCCATGGTGTGCTACATTCCGGAGATGTCCCGTTCACAATATGCCTAAATATTGAATTAAATTCTGATTCTCTTGAGCGTTTCATGTTTAGTGTGTGGAAGTTTTTGACATATGTTGCAAATTGAGTATCAAGGACACGGGCATCTTGGTCAAACAGATTCGGGTACTTTAAGCATCGCCGGCGAATGTCACACAATGAACTATCCAACACCTGAATATAAATGATACTACTTAACAATAGCATACATTTCAATCTAAACTGCTGTGTTTTTGTAAAATCTAAAGCATATACTACTTACGTTGCTTGGAAAGCTCTACCCGCGGTTCGCAATTCCTTTCAAAATCCCTACTTCGATATCAGCGTCAACCAACTTCACTCGTTCACTGTGTAAATCAAAAGGAAGAAAAATTAAATTAATCATCACAATAGGGTTTACAAATTAGGGTTTAAATTTAAGTGTATGACATTGATACTTGTCTTCACATGAAGCCAAAAACTTGTCAACACGCTTCATCAGCACGGTATCCATTTTTCGGAACGGATCATACTCATCAAACTTCTTCACTTTCCTCTTTTTCGCCAGTTTTATAGGAGGGCCGTCACAAGCTCTTCTTTTCTTCGGCGTCAGCGGTAGATCGAAACGTACGACTTCATAAAACATTCAATGACGTAATTACTTTGGGTTACACATATATGCCTACTGACATAACCTCAAATTAATTATTTTTGTAAAACTACCTTTTACACCTTTTTTCCTGCCCTCTTCTTCCAAATCATCCCGATCGTCTTCATCTTCGATTTCCAAAACATCCCTTTTACTCACCTCACCTCTCTTTTCTCCTAAGGCATTACCTAGTCATAATTTCAAAAAACAAAATTTTATGAATAAATTAGTTCTATCACAAAAACAAACAAATATAGGACAAATTTACCATTATACCTTCGCCGTTTGGGTTTTCCTCAACACTGCCTACAGTACTCGCAGCAGGTTTCTCCACGACGTTTACATCTTCATCACCTTTCCCCCCTCGTTTATAATAGCTGGTTCTTCTTCCTCTCTTATCTAAGCTTGCTCCTCCTCCATGCCACCTTCCATACCCTCGTTTATGATTTCATCAGCTTCCTCCTCCATCTTCAACTACAGAATTTCCTAATCATAATTTCAAGAAACTAAATGTTATGAACTAATTAATTCTCTCACCAAAACAAACACATATAGGACAAATTTAACATTATAAACTAATTCTCTCACCAATCTCACCAAAACACATAAAAGACAGATTAATTACCTTCTCCGTTTGGGTTTCCCTCACCTTCCTCCCTTATATCAGCTTGTTCCCCCTCCATGCCACCATTTACATCATAATTTCAAGAAATAAAATGTTATGAACTAATTCTCTCATCAAAATACATAATGAACAAATCAAAAGGACAAGATTCACATTAAACCTTCACCGTTTCGGGTTTCCTCGACTGTTTCCTCAACCGGGGCATTAGGTTCATCCCCTACCTCCTTCTCTTCAACTACGGCCGTTTCCTCAACCGGGGCATTAGGGTCATCCCCTACCTCCTTCTCTTCAACTACGGCATTTCCTAATCATAATTTCAAGAAATAAAATGTTATAGACTAGTTATCTCCTTTATAAACAACATAAAGGACAAATTTAACTTCATACCTTTGCCGTTTCGGGATGCCTCCACAGTTTCATCTTCCACTTCATTCAACTCTTCATTACCTTCCATTTCACTTGCATGTATAGCATCATTTTTGCATTTTTCACATGCACAACAAAGACGAACCTCCATCAATTTAACTTTACGCTGGAGCGTATCCACTAAAGCGCACATTCTTTTGTTCTCTTCAGCAACTTTTACCAACTCTTCGCACATTCTTTTGTTCTCTTCACTCACAACAATTTTTACCAATTCTTTTAACTTTTCATAATCAACATTACCCGTTGATTGCTCATGTGCATTGTCAGTTTCATCATCTTCAACTTCATCTTCCCGGGGAATCAAAAAATAAGCTTTTTCCTTTTCAGCTTCGGATGGAACCAACTTTCGAACCGCCTCCACCTGCATTATATACTACTCATAAATAATGTGGAGGCTGCATGTACATACCAAACTTAATATACAAATTAAACATCACCACATCCCTCGATTTTAGAAGAAGTTGAATTACAGAAGAGCTGACCCTTTTTACCGCTCCCCACTTCATCAACCTTGGGAGAGCATTTTCGTCAACAATCTCGGCAAACTTCCTTAAAGAAGGAATAGCTTCAAGTGCCCAAACCTACGATGCATTTACATTCAAGTGATGGACCGAACATAATCATAAAACTTTAACAAGTTATGTATGTGTGTGTGTGTATATATATATATATATATATAAAATTAAAACACCGGATTTGGCTTATACATACCTTCAAAGCGTGCGGAAAACCATATAAAGTATATCCGATCGGGGGATTTTTGAAAGAATCCCTCATGTCCCTCCTCCAAACATAGACAGTGGCTTCATAAGAAGCATTTCCCATGGATACTTATTGAAAGCATCCAAATCCTCAACCAACTTAAAGATCAACCAACTTAAAGATCCACCAACCCACCGCACGTCTCTCTTCCGATCCCCACACACCGTACGTCAATATAACGATCAACCCAAGTTTGTAACGGTCATTAGCATCCTTAATGAGATTAAACTTTGCCCAGACATCCTTCCTATAAACTTTCGATGAGTTTTTAAAATACTTATTAACTAATCTAGACTCTTTCCTACCCCTTTATCGACATTGCTACCGTCGCCAACCAAGAGACCACTAACCAGCGCAAATTCTTCTACACTAAATCGTATTTTTTTGCCTCCGACTTTTAACCGAAAAACATTGGCATCTACATTCCATGGACTCACCAACCTCATTAACAACTGATGTATTATCATGTTGGCTTGCATATCCTTCAAATGGATTAAGTGTCCAAAACAATACTGTTCCAACATTTCTTTGTGCGTGTCATTAAGTTTTTCATAAACTTCAATTGTTTTACCAATTGGACAACGGGAAACAACTTCACATTTTGCAGACCTTTCTTCTTCGCTAAGTGCATAAATCAACGGCATTTTTTCAACTTATCTATAACCAACAAAATAAGAAATTTCAATTCAATCGAATTAAAGAACAAATGAATGTGAATACACAAATTGAAACAAATAAGAAATTTCAATTCAACACCAACAACTAATAACACATCACCGGCATTGTTTGAGCTAACAAATGATTTGACACCACAAAATTTAACTAATCACATCCCCAAAATCATACATGCACACCACAAAATTTAACTAATCGCATCCCAAATCATACATGCACATACCAATATGCGTGATTTATAACCCACCAACAAAATCGTACCTTTTGCGGATTCGCTCGAATGTTCCGCCGCCTCCTTCAAGTTTCGTTTTTCGTTGATCGCTTCCGGTTGGAGTATAGAGAATGTTGAGGAGATTTGTTTATCACAAGTTCGACCCTGTGTTCATGCGGTGATTTTGGGAACAATTGGAGGGTGAATTTGGGGAAGCTCTCGCAAATAGTTAATAGTTAATCAAGGGGTCCAGAATTTTGGGGGAATTGTGTTAACAAATTTAGGGATTTTGGGATAAAATATGAAGGATAAGATGAGGGGTATTTCTGTCAAAGCAACGTTTCATAAGGTTTTCCTCTTTTTTCATTTTCTTACTTGGGTCAAAGCTCATTGCTGCAAACCCAAAAGTTGATACGCTTAAAGATGTCATTCCCCCTAAATATTAATGGGGCCTTTAGTTATTTAAGTTTGTCAACCGAAATTGTTGCAACAATAACCTTATGACATAAATCATGTCATGAACAAGCTTGGACTCTCCAAGTTGGGTGAAAAGCCATTAATGCCCTCCCCCCTTCTTGATTTGGTGTGATTTACTTAACACTAAAAATGTAATTAACCCTTAATTAAACATCCCATTAAACTTTGCTTAATCCGACCCCCTAAATTAGGGCGGGTAAATTAACCAACCCTAATTTACGTGCCAAAATCGACCGCATCCAATTACTCGCTTCCGCCCCTCTCTTTGCAAAGCGAATAACTTTGCTTGTGTCTCTCCATCGGTGTCCGGTCATTGTCCTCGCCGGAACAACCCACTTTTTTCTTCTTCTCCGTCAATCATTGTCTTAGCCGAGCCGGGTGGTAATCGAAAGGGTTTCTTGGCTTTCCATACCTGTATGTGAATTTAGGGAAATTGAGTTTGTTAGTTTACTTACCCTGCGGGATTAGCTTAAACCGTGTGTTTAACTCTGAATTGAGTTGAAAATGGGGGCGACCCGGATTGAAAATGGATATTTGATTTCAATTGAAATGGTTAAATGTTGAATTGGTGATTTGTGCGGTTATTACCCGGTATGACTACCTATATATGTATATATATATATATATATATATATATATATATATATATATATATATATATATATATATATATTTGGTTATATCTAGCTGCATTTCAAGGTGAATGGTAATTGTATTAATCTTAAAATATTGATTATAGTGTGACACAAGTTTAAACTTGTTAATGGCTATGTGAACTTCTATCTGCATTTCAAGGTGGATTGATTATAGTGTGACACAAGGTTAAACTTGTTAATGGCTATTTGAACGGAATTATGGATTTTGTCTATGTGTATATCGGTTTGTAATTATTGTATTGAATAAAAACAGGATCTCGGTGAAGCATGATGGAAGATAAAGTTTGTATTTTTATATTTTACCCTGTGGAGATTGAAAAAGACGTCAATGGTCTGTGGTCTTGGAAGTATGTAGGGTGTGAATCTGAAGAAGTTTCGACGATTCGAGTGTCAAAAAGAACATTACATTTGAAGAATTGTATGACATGGTGAAAAATGAGTTGGAAATCGATACAACTAAGTATGAGTTTGAGATGAAATATATGGTCCCCATTAGTAAAGCTAGACCGATGGTGCTTGATTGCGATAAGCTTGTGAATCGGTTTATATATGTCTGTAATTTAAAACAAGACGCTTTATTAATATGTTTGAAGGAAAAGGAAAAGTGTACCGAGGTTTATGAAAGTCAAGAAACATGTGAAGTAGTAAATGTGCCAAAAGTCAAGAAACATGTGTTGAAAGAGATGAAGAGACGAGATGTTGATGTTTTGGCAAATGGGATGAAAGAGATGTTGGATGTAAGAAGAGAAAGCATGGAGACATGTGTTGAAAAGAATGTTAATGAAGAGATAGATGTGGATGTTGTTGGGAATGCCATTGAAGAGATGTTGGATGTAAGAATAGAAAGCATAGAGACATGTGTTGAAAAGACTGTTAATGAAGAGATAGATGTGGATGTTGTTGGGAATGCCATGGAAGAGATGTTGGATGTAAGAATAGAAAGCATAGAGACATGTGTCGAAGATTCTCATTTGAACACGGGGGGTGACAACGTGGACTTTAATGAGCAACTTGAAGACTCCTTATTGGTGAATTTGGGTGAAAATGTTTATTTAGAAGAATCATATCAGAGAATTAGCATGAGCGGGGCTGATGAATTGTCAAATGAGAATCTTGATGGCTTTGTTGAGAGAAATGAGATTGTTGATCCCTTGCCCCCAACTATGGTTAACGTGCAAAGAATTGAACATGAAGACTTTCGTTGTAGCCGTACTGTAGGTGATACTTTAGTGTGCATTCCCGAACATGAAGACTTTCGTGTGAATGATCCGTTTAAATGCAAAAGTTTTTTGGTATTCAAACTTGTGAAGTTGGCTATGAAGTACAAGTTTGAATTCAAATTGCAAACTTCCAACAAAAGCGTTTATTCGAGTTTTATGTGAAGCCGCCGGATGCAAATGGCGTTTGCGAGCCACCAAACTTCAAGCACCATCGAGCGATTTGTAGTGGTAACGTATGCAAACAAGCATAGCCGCCCACCTATTGCTCCTCGAAAAGACCATAGACATGCTACGCACAAGCTAATTGGCACATACTTTGCCAGAAGGTTTAAAGATGCCAATCGTATTAACGCACCAAAGGACTTGATGCATGATTTCCAGCAAGAATTTGGATATGATGTAACTTATTGCAAGGCTTATCGGGCTAAGGGTTATACAGAAGGATTGATAAGGGGTAATCCAAACAAAAGTTGGGGAGAATTACCCAAATATTGTTATAGGCTGAAGGCTAGAAACCCGGACACTGTATATCATATTGAAAAAAGTGATGGGAATGTTTTCAAATACTTTTTCATGGCACTTGGTCAAAGTATTGAGGGATTTTATTTGGCGATGCGGAAAGTCATTTCTATGGACGGCACGCATTTAAAAACGCATTATAAAGGGACCTTACTTGTGGCAATATGTCAAGATGCAAATCATCAAATATTTCCACTTGCTTGGGGTGTTGTTGCTTCTGAAAGTATAGAGTCTTAGACATGGTTTTTTGATAAGCTAAAACCCATCATTGGGGACACGAATGATCTTGCGATACTTTCTGATCGTGCTGATAATATTAAAACATCTTTCAAGGCGGTGTTTAAGAATACGCACCATGGGCATTGCATGTATCACATGCAAAAGAATTTGAGGATGAAATATCCCGGACGTGGTGTGGGAAAGCTCTTTCGAAAAGCTGCGAGAGGCCTATACGAAGCGAGAATTCAAGTTGCATTTCGAAACTTTATGTAGTAAATGTCCGAAAGGCTTTGACGAATATTTGAAAGAAGCGAAATTCTCTATGTGGGCTAGAGCTAAATTTGAGGGATTTCGTTACAACATAATGACCACAAACCATGCCGAGTCCGTGAATGCTAGGCTAAAGCGTGCACGAGAATTTTCAATTGTTCGGTTGATTGAACATATCTCGGGAGATGTTACGGATTGGTTTGCTAAAAGAAATGAATCATCTACAAATTGCCAAGATGCTCTTACTCCCAAAATTGAAATCGAAGTGAACAAAAGCTTTGAGTCAGCGAAACGATTTTCAGTTAATACACTTTCCTCAGATAAGTATGATGTTCGTGAAAAGGATGCTGTTATTTCTTACATCGCTGAGTTGGATTTGAAGACTTGTACATGTAAAAAATTCCAGATGGATATGTATCCATGCGAGCATGCAGCTGCTGTGTTGAAGTATACAGGGAAGCAAGCCTCCAAGTATTGCACTTGGTATTATAGCGTCAATTGTTGGAGGCTAGGTTATTCCAAATGTGTGTATCCACTTCAAAATGTAGATGAATGTGTGTATCCCGATGATGTGCTTAACGATGTGGTTTTGCCACCGAAGGTGCCAAAGAGACAAAGTGGACGGCCATAAAAATTGAGGAAACGCTCAGCCGGGGACATAAAGACGAAGTATGATTGTGGAAAATGCGGTGTCAATGGTCATTACGCTTCCACTTGTAAGAGTTTGATTGGTGGAGAAATGCTCACCAGCGACACTCCTACTTTGCCATGATAAGGTATTGTATGGATTAATATTTAGAGTTCTTTTTATATTCAATCATGTTACATTGCATTAAGCTTGTTACCTTTTTTCTTTGACAATGTTACGGGAAGGCGATGGGATACATATTGTGGTCGTTTTAAGTATTAATGTTGATGAAGAGGATGAGATGTTTACATATTGTGGATGTTTAATCATTGAGGATGATTGGTTGATGTGTAAGATTCGAAGACGTAACTTGTGTTGTATTTTGAATAATGGAAAGTGATGTGTTGATGTGTTTGTTTGTTATTGTATTTTGAATAATGGCAAATTCTATGTGTTGGTTGTTCTTCTTTGGTTGATTGGTTGATGTTTAAATCGGAAGATGTAGATGATGTTGAATTTTGAATGATGGCAAATTGATGTGTTGGTTGTTCTCATTTGTTTAATGTGAAGGGAAGTTGTTCGAGTGTCACGAATGTGGTGTTTTGCGTCCATTAAGGGTGTTGTAAAACATTCACTCTAGAAACATGTTTAAACTTGTGTCGGCCCTGGAAACAAGTTCAAGCTTGTGTTGCCCCAGGATACGGGTTTAAGCTTGTAAATCATTGATGTGTTGGTTGTTCTCCTTTTTGTTTAATGTGATAACCATTCAAATCCTTCAAATAACCATTAGATAAGAAAACCAAATGAAATGTACAGAAATATACAGAGAAATACAGAATACCAAGAAATTAAGTTTTTATTTCGTAAGATGAAATACGAAATAAAAGGTTAGACAAGTAATAGTCAATAATACCGGTTTCTTTTGAGATGAATTGTTCCCTACCCTGGTTTTCTCAAGTAGTGTCTCCAGGCAAGCAATCCTTTCTCTATCATGGAGTAACATTTGAACCATGGAATCTGAATTGCGACCTCTCAAGAACTCAGTGTCGACGTTGATCTCAAGTTGTTCAATTTTTTTGCATCATTGTCTCGCATGCACTTTATCATTTCAATATCATTTTGAAGGACACCGATTGTGCATTCAAGTTTATCTGTTTTCTTCATCAAGTTCACAAAGGTAACATCTTCATGTGGCCGAGTAGATGAAGACACCTTGCCATATGGCCTAGTAGATGAAGACACTTTGCCATATGGCCCGATGATGGAGACACCTTGTCCCGCCATATGAAATAGTCACATTTGACTTCATCATCCCGCAAAATAAGAAATTCCAATTATTATACAGACACATTATCCTTTGAAAGTAAATGGAAAGTATAACCAAAAAAATTAGTCATACCGGCCAATAAGGACAACCGTAGAACAGCTCCCGGGTTAGCATCTGTTCCCTCGAAGTCACCAATTTTGCGAACGCCACATTTGCATAACAATGTACGCTCATGAAATGTCCCAGATTCATTTACCTTGCTAGAAGAACTGGAAATCGGAGAAGTACCCTTCATATTTTGCTTCAGGTTCGTTTCAGAGATTTCAGGCACTATGAAAAGAATTGTGCATAATTGAGTATTAAATGGTCTGTCTATATCTCAAATAAATAACTAAACGCCCCTAACAAGTACTCCCGATTCACAAGAGTGCAATCTATGAGTGAATTTGACTGCTTCTTCGTTTCAAAAAAAACATAATTCATAAGAGCATAGTAACTCACCAAAATTAGCTCTGTTAAGTAATTGATGTCTAGGTAAATTCACCCCAATATGTTAGAAATTAGCTCAAATTCACAAAAATGTAACCAAATTTCTGGAAAAACAAAAGAGTTTCCTCGGAAAGCCCCGGAAGAAAAGCTAAAACAAAAGAGCAGAGTAACTCACCAAAATTCTGTTAAGTAATTGATGTCTAGGTAGATTCACACAAATATGTTAGAAATTAGCACAAATTCACAAAAATGTACCCAAATTTCTGGAAAAACAAAAGAGGTACATCGGAAAGCCCCTAGAAGAAAAGCTAAAACAAAAGAGCAGAGTAACTCACCAAAATTAGCTCCGTTAAGACAATGATGCTCTGTTAATTCACACAAATATGTTAGAAATTAGTTCAAATTCAAAAAAATGTAACAACATTGTGGAAAAACAAAAGAGGTACATCGGAAAGCCTCTAGAAGAAAAGCTAAAACAAAAGAGCAGAGTAACTCACCAAAATTAGCTCTGTTAAGGCATTGATACCCTGTTAATTCACACAAATATGTTAGAAATTAGTTCAAATTCAAAAAAATGTAACAACATTCTGGAAAAACAAAAGAGGTACTTCGCAAAGCCCCTAGAAGAAAAGCTAAAACAAAAGAGCAGAGTAACTCACCAAAATTAGCTCTAGTTGGTTTCTTTAATGGAGATTTAGAAGGTTGAATGGTGGGAAGATCAAAAGAGGGAAACACATCAATGAAAGGGGCGGGGTGTACTTGGGTTGGTTAGAGGGGTTAGTTGTGGGTGAAGAATTCGAATCAAATCAAATAGGGGAATTTGAAAATTTCTAAATTTTGGTTACAACAATTGAGAGGGGAGCAGCTTAAGGGCGGGAATTGATGATGATGGAGGGGGAGAGTAGGGTTCCGATCACAAAATTTAAAAAAAAATCAAAATAATTATTCTAGTTACATCATTTTATTGATTATATTAATTTATTTATTCTAGTTACATCATTTGATTATTAAAAAAAATAGTTAATACAAACATCTTCTTACTACTAAATAAAAATTAATAATAATAATTAAAACAAAATTAAACGGACTTCCGATTCCATTAGAACTACTTATCGTGTGACATATACTCACGTAAGACACCCTAAACGGACTTATTGAGTGACATACTCACGTAACACACCCTAAACGGACTTATTGAGTGACATACTCACATAAGACACCCTAAACGGACTTATTGAGTGACATACTCACGTAAGACACGCTAAACGGACTTATTGTGTGACATACTCACGTAAGACACCCTAAACGGACTGACTGAGTGACATACTCATGTAAGACACCCTAAACGGACTTATTATGTGACATACTCACGTAAGACACCCTAAATATGTCACATACTCACGTAAGACACCCTAAACGGACTTATTATGTGACATACTCACGTAAGACACCCTAAACGGACTTATTATGTGACATACTCACGTAAGACACCCTAAACGGACTGATTGAGTGACATACTCAGATAAGACACCCTAAACGGACTTATTGAGTGACATACTCACGTAACACACCCTAAACGGACTTATTGAGTGACATACTCACATAAGACACCCTAAACAGACTTATTGTGTGACATACTCACGTAAGACACCATAACCGGACTTTTAATTCAATTAGGACTACTTATGGTGTGATATACTCACGTAAGACTCCCTAAACGGACTTATTGAGTGACATACACACGTAAGACACCATAAACGGACTTATTATGTGACATACTCACGTAAGACACCCTAAACGGACTTATTGAGTGACATACTCACGTAACACACCCTAAACAGATTTATTGAGTGACATAGACACCCTAAACGGACTTATTGTGTGACATACTCACGTAAGACACCATAACCGGACTTCTGATTGAATTAGGACTACTTATGGTGTGATATACTCATGTAAGACACCCTAAACGGACTTATTGTGTGACGTACACACGTAAGACACCATAAACGGACTTATTGTGTGACATACTCACGTAAGACACCATAAACGGACTGATTGAGTGACATACTCACATAACACACCCAAAACAGACTTATTGAGTGACATACTCACGTAACACACCCTAAACGGACTTATTGAGTGACATACTCACATAAGACACCCTAAACGGACTTATTGAGGGACATACTCACGTAAGACACCTTAAACGGACTTATTGTGTGACATACTCACGTAAGACACCCTAAACGGACTATTATTATGTGACATACTCACGTAAGACACCCTAAACGGACTGATTGAGTGACATACTCACGTAAGACACCCTAAACGGACTTATTATGTGACATACTCACGTAAGACACCCTAAACGGACTGATTGAGTGACATACTCACATAAGACACCCTTAACGGACTTATTGAGTGACATACTCACGTAACACACCCTAAACGGACTTATTGAGTGGCATACTCACATAAGACACCCTAAACGGACTTATTGTGTGACTTACTCACGTAAGACACCATAACCGGACTTCTGATTCAATTAGGACTACTTATGGTGTGATATACTCACGTAAGACACCCTAAACGGACTTATTGAGTGACATACACACGTAACACACCATAAACGGAATGATTAAGTGACATACTCACATAAGACACCCTAAACGGACTTATTGAGTGACATACTCACATAACACACCCTAAACGGACTTATTGAGTGACATACTCACGTAAGACACCCTAAACGGACTTATTGTGTGACATACACACGTAAGACACCATAACCGGACTTCTGATTCAATTAGGACTACTTATGGTGTGATATACTCACGTAAGACAAGCTAAACGGACTTATTGAGTGACATACACACGTAAGACACCATAAACGGACTTATTGTGTGACATACTCACGTAAGACACCATAAACGGACTGATTTAGTGACATACTCACATAACACACCCTAAACGGACTTATTGAGTGACATACTCACGTAACACACCCTAAACGGACTTATTGAGTGACAGACTCACATAAGACACCCTAAACGGACTTATTGAGTGACATACTCACGTAAGACACCCTAAACGGACTTATTGTGTGACATACTCACGTAAGACACCCTAAACGGACTTATTATGTGACATACTCACGTAAGACACCCTAAACGGACTGATTGAGTGACATACTCACGTAAGACACCCTAAACGGACTTATTATGTGACATACTCACGTAAGACACCCTAAACGGACTGATTGAGTGACATAGTCACATAAGACACCCTAACGGACTTACTGAGTGACATACTCACGTAACACACCCTAAACGGACTTATTGAGTGGCATACTCACATAAGACACCCTAAACGGACTTATTGTGTGACATACTCACGTAAGACACCATAACCGGACTTCTGATTCAATTAGGACTACTTATGGTGTGATATACTCACGTAAGACACCCTAAACGGACTTATTGAGTGACATACACACGTAAGACACGATAAACGGACTGATTGAGTGACATACTCACATAAGACACCCTAAACGGACTTATTGAGTGACATACTCACATAACACACCCTAAACGGACTTATTGAGTGACATACTCACGTAAGACACCCTAAACGGACTTATTGTGTGACATACACACGTAAGACACCATAACCGGACTTCTGATTCAATTAGGACTACTTATGGTGTGACATACTCACGTAAGACACCATAAACGGACTTATTGAGTGACATATACACGTAAGACACCATAAACGGACTTATTGTTTGACATACTCACGTAAGACACCATAACCGGACTTCTGATTCAATTATGACTACTTATGGTGTGACATACTCACATAAGACACCCTAATTGGACTTATTGAGTGACATACTCACGTAAGACACCCTAAACGGACTTATTGTATGTCATAAATCTAAAAAGATCAAATATCAATAGTGAAAATCACCGTTATGGCAATTGTCGTGACACATCGGTTGTCCCTCTATCATTACTCGTCTCGTAAAACGGTACTACTATCTACTCACTTAAAACAAAATGAAATGAATGGAAATGAAGGGGGAATGGACGGTCCCCGGTCAACAATGGCCCCCGCCACTGATTCTGTCATGTTTTGTCCTCTTTCTACTTTTTTTCACGCCTTCTATGCATGCGATGGGACGGTATATTCTCTCTTTTATTTCCTTCTTGTTTATCACGCAGAGTAGTTGTTTTTTTAATGCAATCCTCTTTTGTTGTTTTTTTTCTTCCTTATATTCTTTATTATTATAATTTATAAAGTATGAAAATCCTATAATTACATTATTTCTCCCCGTTAATTAATATAATATTTTTTTTTCTTTTATATCAGACACTAATTAATTTTTCATTCAACTCACATAAGAAATACAAATCATTTTATTTTCTTATAAACTACATAGGATTCAAGTCTGCTCATTTCCAAGTCTGTTAAAATAACAACATACGATTCAAATTGACACAAGCTTTAACTTGTGTATCATATACAAACCAGAAAATTAAAATTAAAATTAAACAAACAGACATAACAACAACAAAGTTTTTCGAAATCATAGATAATGTGGCGGATGTGCAATCCTTTTCCCCGTCGTCTCGTTGCAAACTGGACAACTTGATTGATCTTCCTCTTGTAGGTCCGCATCGTCTCTTTCGCATTTGCCACCTCACGCCTCTTGATTCAACCTCCTCAACCACCTTCACGTTGATGTTCTCGGTTTCATGAAGAAGTTCTCATCTCTCGTGCCATCATGTCTTGCTTTTGCTCCTCCAGCTTGGTGCATACAGGCTTTAACTTGTGTAACATATACAAAACCAGAACCAACCCCAAAGAAAAAGCAAAACAAACCAAATTGGACTAGGAGGACATTAGAACCAAAAGCAAACTCATGTCAATTTCCAAAGAACATAAATATTTCAGATAAATATATTATACAATAAACATGAACATAAAAATAAAAGCATTAGTTTCAGGACATGAAAATAAATTATACAAACAAAAAATTAAAATTAAACCCAAAGTTTCGCAAACAAACAAAAATTAAAATTAAACAAACGTACATAACAACAACAAAGTTTTTCGAAAATCACGAGATAATGTGGTAGATGTGCAATCCTTTTCCCCGTCGTCTCATTGCAAACCTGGACAACTTGATTGATCTTCCTCTTGTAGGTCCGCATCGCCTCTTTCGCATTTGCCACCTCACGGTCTCTTGATTCAACCTCCTCAACCACCTTCACGTTGATGTTCTCGGTTTCATGAAGAAGTTCCCATCTCTCGTGCCATCATGTCTTGCTTTTGCTCCTCCAGGTTGGTGCATAAATTCCTTCCTTAACCGCTTCATCTCTTCCTCCAGCTTCTTGCTTGAATATGATTCGAATTTGTTGCCTTTCTTCCTCCAAAGATTTTCATGAATTCGTTTCTTTCCGTTGCCATTTTTTTCTTTGATGTGCTTCCTGATTTAGAGATATACGGTATTTATCTCAGCATCATCCCAGAATATATATAGCCTAGGTTAACCCTAGGTTAATTGTAGCGTTGCAAGCAATTAAATGGATGCGGCGTTTCACTTTTCAAAAACTGACTTTGTAGTTGAAACATTTCCAACGATTCGTAAACCTTCATGACTTTGGTAGTTGAAACGAATCAAAGCCTTGTAATCACATTTTCTAAATCAAATTCCACCTTTTATTTAAAAAAACCAAAACAAATTCATTTTGAGAACCTTTCCTATAATAATTAATCCTTCAATAATATCACAATGTACTCAATCAACTACCTTATTATATCGTGAGTATTTTAATGTTAAACCATAGCACTAATTAAGGAGTATGGTTTTGTTTTATTCTATCGTGATTATTCTTTAATTATCTTAATATATCTATCAAAAAATCAAATTTTCTACCCAACTTTAACTTTGTGTCCAGCTATATTAATTAAGGAGTATGGTTTAATTTTATTCTCTCATGATTAATCTTTATTTATCTTCATATATCTATCAAAATAAAATTTTCTACTCAACTTTAACTTTGTGTCCAGTTATATGGTTTTGTTTTAAACTTGATTATAGGGTTTAAACTTGATAATCAGTTCCAAAATGAACCTAAGTAAGAAATGAATTACAATTACATGCACAACCAAAAATATAAATGTTGATGATACTAACATTTGGCTATTATTCCATCATCCTGCCTTTTATTTGAATAACACATATTAGCATTTATGTCAGATTTCTTTAAGGCAAGGATATCTTCAACAAGCAGTCTGCCGTCATCATTCCTAGATCCACCGTTAATAGCCATTACAGCAGAGACAGAGTCAGATTCCACAACAACCTGGGAGACACCATAGTCCTTAGCAATCCACAAAGCTTCTTTGATAGCCAGCAATTCTCCTTGAAGGATGGAGTTTCTTCCCATAAATCCCACGAATCCTCTATACAATATTCCATTACCGTCTATGAAGACCCCACTAATGGCCACCATGCCTCTACTATTCTCATCAATATCCATGCAGCTAGCATAAGTGTTGAACTTAATCCAGCCCTCAGCAGGAGGTTCCAAAGCAATCCATTGAGGCTCCTTCACAACAAGAATATATTAATTAGAACATTCAATAGTCATAACAACATTATACATGTGTTAAAATCAAATTTAAAGCAAGATTTTTTTTAATACTAAGAATGGAATTTAGGGAGATGAGCCCCACATGCTGATGGTACAAGAGTCTCCGATCCGTAGTTGCATGGTTGCTCCAAGTAAAGGCGAGTCCGAGTAGCCCAAATCTATCAAGTTACAATTGCTTGACATTGAAGTTGAAGTTATCAATCCTACAAAGATTATTCTCGGAGAGATGACATCAAGAATTCTATTTGGGCGGGCTTCAATACGATTAATATCGAGCAAATCTGAATTCCAAATGATACAAATACCTCCAGATCTTCCAATAGGAGGAGGATAATGTATGGAACCTGTAAAACCAATCTTAGCAATGGCTTTAAAGGCTTTTTCGCCTGGACGGTTTCAAGAATGCCTGCCACATCAGGTTTCTGTTTCAAAAGAAACTCTTTGATGTGCCTCCTAAATTCTTTGGAGCCAGCACCTCTACAATTCCTGATGATGATCTTAATGATACCAGTGTGATGAGAGGGGATGTTCTCAAAAGAAGAAAAATTACTATGAATCATTGCTTCCAGGAATTCCAACTTGGTATCCTTCGGTCCTACTGATGATAGAATCACATTCCACATCTGAATCATCTCCTTCCAGTCTAAGGCTATTGTGCAGTCCTTCACCCCGTGCACATATTCAACCATCAAACAAGACTCCACCTCCCCCAAGTAAATGTATATTTGAGTTTAGTTTGGTCCCGTGCCATAAAATTCTCGCCATTATCTTCAATAGAGGCTTGGTATTGGTGCTTTGTTAGGTTTACGAGTTACTTTAAGCAAAAATATTCCTTGGGTCATTTTACGGGTTACTTTAAGCAATGTCGTGACATTGTACCATTATTGGTACATCAATATTATTTTATTAATTGTACTTTTCATTTGCAGACCCCCCCCTCTTTTATTGTACTTTTTATTAATTGCGAAACATATATAAAGGTTCTTCTTCTTTATTCATCCAAATCCCCTCCTTTCTTATTCTACTATTTTATTAATTGCAAACCTTAATACCCTAATTTATTTGCATGCATGCAACAAGCGATTTATAAGAAACTACACCCATACGTTTCAAAAAACACAAAAGAAACTACGTCCATGATATCATTCAAACAAAGAATAAAACACTTAAAAAGATAATATTATAAATGATTTCATAAGAAAAAGTTATTACATAATATCAAAACAGACTGTTAATATTATAAATAATTTCAAGTTCATAAAATTTTTACAACATAATATTATTAAATAAAATACAAATATGTAGATAAAGTGGGGTTTGGATGGGGATGGGATTTGATCACATGCCGTGATCCGAGAACTCTATAACATGCTCTCTTATTGGGAGAGTTTGTGGTCGAACCCCAACTCCACTTGGGGCCAAAGAAACATTATTGTTCCCCGGCCATGGCATCATGCGATAGTGCACGAATGCGGATGTACATCGCACTTGCAATTTTGTAAGCATCATTGCACGCCGTATCGAATCGTTGATTTTCTTTTTGATTGTTTTGATGTTGTCATTGATATACGCCACTTCAAGATACATGGAATCCGACTCCCGTGTCATATATATTTTCGGTTGATCAATTTCATAATGGAATTCATGTCTTCGCGCGTCCAATTTTCTTTCCGGTTCTTCAACCCGGTTTCTTAAATCTGCGCGATCTCCTTAGTATGCTTATCCATTTTCTTCTTCTCGCTTTTCTCGTTTTTATTTGTAATAAATATGAATTGTACACCCGTGGTTATACTACTATTTATAGGCCCATTTTATCTTTTTTTAAAGGTGGTGGCGTCTCTTCGATTTACCCTATATGAGACCCTTCGATTAATTGATATATGTATATATCTCTTCGATTTACACTACCTTGACACCCTTCACATTCGTAATCGTATCTCTATCTCTTCGGCGTAGTACACTACCATGACACCCTTCGATTCGCATCTCTTCGATATACTACGTTTATAGGCCCATTTTATCATTTTTTAATAGTTTAATTCCGTTCTTACCCGCAACATTCTCAAACATGTCTCATTCACCGAAACAATCTTGAACTTGTGTAACGTTAAATTAAACTTGTGTCAAAACAAACTTGAAACTGTGTAAAGTTAAAATTAAGAAATGAATCCATTATGTTAAGGGTCAATGACAAATCATCAAATATTATAATGTTAATCAATTACAATTACAATTACACCTTTACGTTAACTATATTGATTTGTATAATTCTTTAAGAATCACTAAATTAACTTCTTCATTTCAATGGGTCAAATTTTCTAACAAATAATGTTAATCAACTAATGAATCAAACCCTAATTCTCAAACATGGAAGAAAATAACAATTACAAATACAATATACATAATAATAAGAATGAAACCAAATTTCTCCTTCAAAACATTCTTCTTCAAAATAACAATTACCAATACAATACATTTTAATAATAAAGGAACCATAGTTCTCCTTTAAAACATCCTTCTTCAAAACAACAATAAACATTTTAGTTCTCCTTCAAACTTCAAACCACCCCCATTCTTCTGTAAATATTAAAATGACATAGTTTAATGATAAGTCATAACCAAAACCCTCATAGATGGTTAAAACAATTTTACAATGACATATAAATGCATATGCAATTTCTATGTCTGCAAGTTCCATGAAAGCAATCCCGCAACCAACTTCTTTCGCCAATCCGGCATATGCGCACTCCGAATCAATGATAGATCCACTCCTCCAAGCATGAACTCCACGAATTTAAGAACGAAAATGCCACAATCACTCCTACCAAATTACAAGAATTACAAGATAAGTTAGTCACGACAACGAATACCTTAATAATCCCTATATATATTGCATAAATTTATGAAACGTACCCATTTTCTTGAGATGGACAATCCACGCTCTTCACCGCTAGTTTTCTCACAGAATAATTCTCATAGCCTTTTACATGGTTCTTCAGTAAAAGCGGTATCACAACTTGCATAGGCGTGACACAACTTGCAAGAAGCACTTTTCTGACATGCCCCGGAAGGCTGTCATACACGTAAATTATCCTCCCACTCAGATCAATTTTCAGAAGAAACCAATGATCCCTCTCTATCATCGGCACATACAAACTTGTGCAACCTTCCCATGATTTGCTAAATTCGAGCCGCCCCTTCACAATATTCATAAATACTCTATCAAATCGTCCTTTGCATACCGTATTAATTCCTCTTTTTCTTTTCTTTCTCATGTGTCGTGTGTGAAAGCCTTTGACATAACTTGCAAATAGCGTATCCATGACACGTGCATTTTGGTCAAACATGTTCGGGTCCACTAAGCATCGCCGTCGAATTTCCCACAATGAACTATCCATTACCTGAATATCAAAAAATATATATATACTACTAAACAAAAACATACTTTTTCAATCTAAATTGCTGTTAATTTACAATCTAAAGCATATACTACTTACGTTGCTTGGTGTCTCGGAATTTATCTAATGAAAATAAACAAGTAATAAATTTATAAATCCGGTATACCCCAAGTGTAGGGATCGTAGTATAGAGGTTGATACAAGGTCGATCTTACGGGGAATCGGGGTTGTTTAATCTAGTTTTTATTATCTAACCTAACTATGTCACGATTACTACTAAAAAGATACGGAAATAAAACAAGTTGAAAACTAAAACGAAAAACGAAACTACAAATAAGAATAATCGACGAGAAGATCGAGATCTAAAGCCGGGAAAATATGGTTGCGAACAAATTATCTAACTAAATCTATTCTAAATCTATTACGAAATAAAGATTGTAAATTTACTAAGCAATTCAAGTTCAGGTGGTTTAATCAATGATTTACGAACGAACAAGCTATTGATCCACCTATCCTACAACTATCAATTCCTAGCTAGATTATCTTGTGGTTTCTAACCAAGTTGTGATTCACCTAGCCAAGGTATGAACTCCTAATTTCTTAGACAAGTTCGTCTATTAATCTTCTATCTTTCGGTCTAAAGATTAACGTTTTCTAACCAAAGGTGTGAAATTTTTAAGTTTCTAACCTAGAGATTCAACCTAATAACTCTTGTTAGTTAGATTAAAGGTCTAATCTTTATTATGGTGATCTAGGGTTTAACATGATTCTCATCAAAATCAAACATCATACATGCAAAGATCTTTCGATATAAATTGCATAAAAAACGAAATAAGCATAATAAAGATACAACTTTGAATTAAAAACTCACAAGACAATCGAAGATGAAATCAATACATTGGTTGGATGGCTTCACAATGCTTGTTCAAGGGAGGTCTAGCCTCTAAACATCACCTCAGAAGCTCGAATTGTTTGAGTAAAAATACATAAAAGTGCTTGAATCTAACTAGAAAATAAAAGCAATAAAAACTGAACCGCCCTAGGGTTTAGGGTTCGAATTATCTGATGTAATTATGTGGAGAAAGCGCAGCTATATATAGAATTTTAAGTCGGCTGCTGCTATGTCGGCCAATGGACGCCCGTTTGATGGGTTGAACACCCGTCCACTTAGCTTGAAATCTTCGAATCGGACCGAGTCATGATCAGACGCCCGTCCTTCTTTAAATCAGACGCTCGTCCGTCAATTTTGGGAGAACTCTGAATCAAATTCTTCAGCCTGGACGCCCGTTCACTTTCTTAGATGCCCGTCCTCCCTGGACGCCAGTTCAATACTTCAGACGCCAGTCCAGGCTGGACGGATGGCAAACGCTCGTTCAGTCTTGCATAAATCTCTTCATTCCATCTTCAACTTGCATCCTTCCCTTTCCATTCAAACTCCTTTTATGACATGTTTATGTACCTACAAAACCACAGAAACACGCAAAATGTAAAACCATAGACAATTACCAATAAAATCACGAAATTAGCTCAACTTTACACTTAAAATGCATTTGCTCAATAATTCAATTAAACCCTTAATTTCTATGCAAATTATACGAATATGGAGAGAATTGTTACAAAATATAACGATATAAATCATATAAAATCACCCTTAACAACTCCCCCACACTTAGCTTTTGCTCGTCCCGAGTAAAACAAAACAAGGTAAAGGCTCGAGAAAAGATAGACATCTCGCAAATATAACACATATTCAATAACTTAGAGGTTCACCCTGGTGTGTGCAGAGCCATAACAAACTTCCACTAAGTCCAAACTTGAAAATTTCAAAGCAAACTAGCTAATACCCCCTTTAAACTAGTGATAAATGATACTTATAAGATGCATCCTACAAAACGTGACATGTCCCAAAAAAGATGATAGAATATATCTAGGGCCTTTCTGAGATACTCAGAGGATAATCCCTACAACATATCTTGCAGTTTATACTGGGGATAAGGTATACGATAACTAAATCTTCCATTCATTTCATACTAGCTTCCTTATATAAGTTGATTTGACTATTTCACTTTTAGACGCACATCAGAATGAGCTCTTGCCCTGTCATAGCAGAATAGGATATTCGAGATATACCCTACCTTACTCAAATCATAAGGCAGCTTCTTCTGACTGTCGTGAGCTTTTGGCCATCATAGTGGTGTAGGACATTCGTGATACGCCCTACCTCACTCAAATCATCGACCAGCTTCCGACACACCCAATTAATTCATTTAAAATTCAACTTTTTCAACAACTTTAGTTACGCTTTACTTATCACATTCAAACCTCAGATATTCACAGCATATCATACTTTGGATCTAAACACAAACTATTATAATTCCCACGATATGTACATTAGCACTAAGCACATGACTTATAAGATAACAAAAATCACTAATCAAAAGGGGTATAACTTTATATTATAGATCATCATTCACTATGGCTCGTGAAAAATATATATCGGGTGAAACAACTAACTTACTAAACATACAGTATATAGCATCAATGACTATAAAAATAACGAACAAGGATATGCATTGCTTACTCGGGACAGAACAAAAATTTTGAAAAATTTAGTTAGCTCATTTTGCATAGAAGTGAAACGAATTAAGCAAACGATCGATACACATAACCATTCCCCTCCCCCACACTTAAACCACAACATGTCCTCAGGTTGTGCAGAAAGTAAAAAGAACAAAAAGACTTAGCTGATCGTAACAGATACTTGAATCGTTGGTCAGGCCGGAGCCTCGTAGCGACAAATAGAACTCGTATCAGCACGACGTAAAAGCGAGCTTGACAATACAGCTTGAAATATACCTGCACTATTCGACATACACGGAAAAATCTCAGGGAAAACGGGGGAAGTATACCAAAATGGAAAGATACAGTAAAATCAAATTATATCAAAAGATAAAACATCCAAAACAATGAAAATCGAAAGCATAATAATGTTAAACACAAACGAAAGGACGAAGTGCCTTAAGGCTTACAAGATTCATCGAGAAAAATAGACAGTAGCTAACATGAAAAGTACAATGAACCCAGTAAGGAAAAGTAGTAGGACAATACAACCATCTTACCAAAAAAAAATAAAAGCTAGAATCAGAAAAATAAGATCAGGTCTGCCCCGGTGCCGTAGAATCATCAGCCGGAGGTGATCCACCTGTAGGAGAGTCAGGCTGCTCCTCATCCGAAGACGACTCAGACTCGTGAAGAACATCCGCAATGGCTTGCTCAACCTCATCCGAATAAACGTAATCTATAATGCTCGGGTTGAAGACTCTGTCGTCCCTCAGAGGCCGGCCCTCACTTATACACCGTAAAATAGATAAGATATTGTTCTGAGAAGTCCTCATATCCTCCATCCAGTTCCGTATACTATTAGCCATACTCAACCTCATCCGGACCGAGGGAGATAAAGATGGAAGGGAAGATGCTCAAGGTGGTGCTTGAAGATGAACGGGGCTCACGTGCTTTGCCTCGGCCTCGGTCGTCCCGAAGATCGTACTTTCTCCCGCCGCAAGCATCTAGGATTCTTCGGCTTGTGATAATTTTTGTACTCGGGAACCACTAGCATCTTGACGAGAGACTGTGATCAAATGTGGACATATCAAAAACCTAGCATAGACCTTCGATTCGTGGCTATCTCATCGAAAATGGCTTGTCCTACATCAACATTCAGCTTGAAATTCAACGCATATAACATCCCGAGGTCACCAATGTGAAAATAAGTCAGGTTGTTCTTAGGTAACAACCTGTTCTGGATAAACCGACATTGGACCTTCCAATCCTCTGTCCAACTCGTTGTGACCAATTCCTTCCTATCTCCCCCCGGTCTAAGTGTCCACGGCACCTCCGGGGACACTAACAATCTCAACTCCTCCAACGGATCTTGGCCGGCATCCTGCTTGGCTTTTATTGCCTCCTTATAGTCCAACCCCTCAAAAGGTGCCAAGTTATACTTCTCGTTTATAACCTTAGGCATAAACGGCACCTTTACTCCCCTAACCATCACAACTCCGGCCTCCAAATCCGTTTCCGAGCAATTGGCATAAAACTCTCGGACCAATGTAGCATTAACCGGAGTCATCGGGGTTACCATCAATGCCCCCCACCTCCTATCCCTTAACAATTTCACAAACAAAGGATCAACTTGAGTCTCTAAAACAGCCCGCTCAATTAGCATTGTTCGGGCTATATAATGCTTGTTGTACACATCAAGAGCCTTAGGGTTTATGAACCGACGAGCTAATGGCATAGGAATTGGGGGTCTAACGTTCTGTTTAGGTGGCTCAACCCCTCCACTAGCCTCCTCCTGTCTTGGCCTAGATGCCTCACCACTCCTGTCACCCCTAGGAAATCTCACCAAAGGCACATCGTCATCAGTATCCGAACTAGATGCAGACTCATCACGCAGTGGTGCTCTAGATGGAGCGTGTGTAGCCCTAGGAAGGCGTTCTCTTATAAGCACACCTCGGTTAGGATCTACGACCTTTTGCCTCTTACTCGGTTCAGTGGCAACTCCCTTACCATGCCTCTTTTGTGCCCCCTTACGCACCATGATTAACTTAGGCTAAACCAACAACCATCCCAAACCACAATTCAAACAAACCACCCGTTTATCATCCAAACGGGATTTCAAAACAAATTCACACCAAACCAACACCAAAACCACAATGCAACCCATCCAGAACCATCAACATCACCCCAATCATCAACAGAACAAGAAACAAAAACAAAACAAGAGAAAAAAAAATAAATAAGGGAAAATTCATATAAAAGAGTCGACTCGAAGATCGAACTCAAAAAAAACGTGAAATAATCTAAGAAAATGTGATAAAAACTTACCAAATAGGATGATGGGATGATGATAAAGAGGATTAGAAGCCCAAACAATGCCAAATCGAACACAAAAATCGAATTTTTCTTCAAAAAAGTCGGACTATGTAGGTCACTGAATCGAAATAACGGTTGTGTGTTGGAGGATTTGGTTTGAAAAATCGAAAAGAGGAGATTGAGAGCTGCTTGTAGGACTTTGAATCGCCCAATTTGGTTTAGAAACGAAGAATTTAGGGCAAAAGGAAGGCAAAAGTCGGGTTTTGCAGTTTGAAAATTCTGAGTTCGAATCAATTTGGGAAGCGGGGGTATTTATAGACGCGAGTCCGAACGAGCGTCCATGAAACTGGACGGGCGTTCAGCTGGGGATCTCATGAACTGGACGGGCGTCCATATATTCAGACTCTCGTCCAGGTTGTCATTTTTTGAACAGAGTTGGAGGGAATCTTGCAGACGGGCGTTCAAGAAACTTGGACGCTCGTCCAATATTTCCAAAGGACGGACGGGGGTTCGGGAAGGGTGGATGCTCGTCCAAGGCGGACACGGATCGGACGGGCGTCCAAAGGAATGGACGCACGTACGAGCGAAATCAAACAAAAACTATGAATTTTTTCATTCAAAACAAATTCAACTCTTATTCCACTATAAAAATTCATACAAAGCTTCAAATAATAAATAAAAACTGAAAAACACATAAAAACACTAGAAAATAGTGGGTTGCCTCCCACCGAGCGCTTTTGTTTAACGTCGTTTGCTCGACGAAACAACCTAACGACGCTAGTCATCGTAAATCTCCACCCAATCCACAATCCGGATCAGACGGCGGAGCATGTCAATAGCAGGAGGAAAATCATACTCGTCCTGCAGAGCCCAGTCCTCGCCAGCAACATCCACTCCTTGGAAATGCTCAGCTTGCAGCACTAGCGCCAAGTCATTCAGCATCGGATCACTGAGGATTGTATACGGTCGTCCTAAAGTCTCCTGCAGGTCCTCTGAACTAAAATCTCCACCTCCCGAAGATCGGGGTACAATGAGAACATACGTAACGGTTCTGATGCGGGTACTAATATCAAAGTCTACGTCCAAAATGATAGTCCCCCCGGGTCCGTCACCTAGAGTGATAAGCGGGATCTTACTAATGAAAGGAAACTCATGTGGTAGAACTCCGTAATCCATATCTAAAAACACAGTAAACTGAACAGATTCAAACAAAATCTTAATTAGACTTAAGATAAAAAAAAACTAAATCAAAGAAAAGAAACAACAGAAAAAAAAAGAGTTCTAATATAATAAAGGATATCTAGGATGCCTCCTAGTGGCGCTTTTGGTTAATGTCGTTAGCTCGACACTCTTTTAGCTCGGCTGGATCGGGCCATTTAACTTTTCTGCCTGCCACTACCTCGTGTAGGCTTTGATCAGTAGTGTGGCTGCAGAAACAGCATCTAACACGTGGGGTTAATTCTTTAATTGCCTTCCACACACGTTTAAACCTCCCCATGGTTGATTTCTTCTTTTTCTGACGACGTTTCAACTGTTGCTCCTTCTCAAACTCTTCCATGTCCCTACTACCTGCTAGAACTTCTTCAGAGGGACCACTACCGTCATCCTCAGAAAACAAATAGGCCGAAAACTCATCAAATTTATCGACTTCTAAAGTACCACACCCGAGGATATCAAGGAATCGAACAATCAAAGGCTGTTCCTTGGCTTGACCAATGTAATGCTTGCACCTTTGACCATTCACTCGGAACGGCTGGTCACCATAACCTCGTAGTTCTAAAACACCTCCAGGAATGATTTGGAGAATTTCAAAGGGACCGGACCATCGTGTCCTCAGCTTACCAGGGAACAGATGTAACCTGGAATTGTACAATAAAACTTGTTCCCCTACTTGGAATTCTCGCTTCTTGATTTTGGCAACGTGAAGGAGTTTCGTCTTTTCCTTGCTTATCCTGGCACTTTCGTAGGCCTGAAGTCTAAATTCATCTAACTCATGCAACTGTTGCAATCGATGTTTTCCACAAGATTGGGTATCGAAGTTTAAAAACTTCGTGGCCCAATACGCTCTATGCTCTAACTCGATTGGTAAGTGGCATGGTTTACCATAAACCATTTGATAGGGCGATGTACCCATGGGGGTCTTATAGGCTATTCGATATGCCCACAGTACATCATCCAACTTTAGACTCCAGTCTTTTCTATGACTGTTAACTGTTTTCTCCAGGATCTTCTTTAAACTTTGGTTGTTTCTCTCAACCTGACCACTAGTCATAGGATGATATGGTGTACCATTTTTGTGCCGGACACCATATTTCTCAAGCACTTTCTCAAGAGGTCGGTTGCAAAAGTGTGTCCCTTCATCACTGATCAAGGCGCGTGGACACCCGAATCTCACGAAGATGTTTTTCTTTAGAAACTTCATGACCGTCTTATGATCATTGTGAGGCGTGGCTTGAGCCTCCACCCATTTCGACACGTAATCCACGCGTAGACTAAGATGTATTTATTTCCACAAGATGATGGGAATGGTCCCATAAAATCGATACCCCATACATCAAAGACTTCGCATTCCGGATGGGTTTCAATGGCATGTCGAAACGCCTTGTTAAAGTTCCGGTTCTTTGACACCTATCACAAGCTTTACGAAAAACTTCGTATCTTTAAAGATCGTGGGCCAATAGAAGCCGATTGAAATATTTTAGCAACGGTTTTCCAAGGACCAAAGTGACCGCCGGTGGGTCCACCGTGGCATTGCTCAATAATATCACGTTGCTCGGATTCGGAACACATCTTCTCGCAAAACCATCTTTACAAATCTTGAAGAGGTAAGGTTCATCCCAAACGAATGTTTTCAAATCGAGAGAAAAATTTCTTCTTCTCCCGATAAGACAATTCGGGTCAAGATATTGGGAATGAAGGTAGTTTACGATGGAATAATACCATGGAACATCTAGAGCACAACCGTCGATAAGCATGACATTCTCCAGAGGAAAGTAAAGATCTATATCGTCGTGGTCATCCTTTTCCTCACTCAACATTCTTGAAACGTGATCAGCCACTACGTTTTCACTGCCCTTTTTGTCTTTAATCTGGACATCGAACTCTTGTAGGGTCAGTATCCAACGTAGTAAGCGCGGTTTAGCCTCTTTCTTAGTCATCAAGTATCGCAAAGCAGCGTGATCAGTCCACACAACTACTTGAGCACCCAACAAGTAAGTACGAAACTTGTCCATAGCAAAGACTACGGCCAATAATTCCTTTTCAGTCGTCGTGTAGTTTACTTGGGACGGATTTAGTGTGTGACTGGCATAATAGACTGGCTGGAATTTCCCTTTTATTCTCTGTCCTAAGATCGCGCCAACAAAGATAGTTTGATGCATCGCACATAAGCTCGAAGGGGAGATTCCAGTCAGGCGAAATAAGGATCGGCGCAGAGATTAATCGACTTTTAAGCTCCTCAAACGCTTGCTTGCAACTTTCATCAAAATCGAATAAAACGTCTTCTTTAAGTAGTGTAGACAGGGGTTTGGCTATCTTGGAAAAGTCCTGAATGAATCTCCTATAGAAACCGACATGTCCAAGAAAACCTCTGACTTCGCGCACATTCTTAGGATAACTCATTTTCTCGATAGCTTCTACTTTGGCCCTGTCTACCTCAATACCTTTGGCGGAGATCTTGTGGCCAAGAACTATTCCCTCATCTACCATGAAATGGCACTTTTCCCAATTTAGTACTAAGTTCTTTTCCACACATCCGGATAAGACCTGGTCAAGATTATCAAGACAATCATCGAAGGATTGACCAAAGACCGAAAAGTCATCCATGAAAATTTCCATACACTTTTCAACTAGCCCGTCAAAGATAGCCAGCATACATCTTTGAAATGTAGCTTCGGGGCATTGCAAAGACCAAATGGCATCCGCCGCTAAGCGAATGTACCATAAGGGCGGTGAAAGTGGTCTTTTCTTGGTCAACCGAATCGATGGGTATCCGAAAATATCCCGAATATCCGTCCGGAAACAATAGAATGCGTGTCCCGCCAGACGCTCAAGCATCTGATCAATGAAAGGAAGGGGAAAATGATCTTTCATGGTTACCTCATTGAGTTTCCTGTAATCAATGCATACTCTGTAACCAGTAACAAGCCTCAATGCTATTTCTTCTCCCTTCTCATTCTTCTCAATAGTAATTCCTCCCTTCTTGGGAACTACCTGAGCAGGGGATACCCATTCACTGTCAGCGATTGCGTATATGATACCCATATCTAAAAGCTTGATAATTTCTCTCTTGACCACCTCTTGCATATGAGGGTTGAGCCTCCTCTGGGGCTGTCTAACACATTTCGCACCCTCTTCAGTCTTGATTTTATGCATACAGATGTCAGGAGATATCCCTCTGATGTCTCCTACTTGCCAACCAAAGGCTTTCTCATTTTTCCTCAAGACGTTTACCAGCTTCATTTCTTCTAATCGAGACAGCTTGGCAGATATAATTAAAGGAAGTTTGTCACCTTCTCTTAAAAACACATACTTTAGATGTTTAGGCAACGGCTTCAATACCAAATCTACAGGAGGGTCTTCCAAACTTGATTTAAGATCTCCACTTTTCAACTCAACATCGCTGAGTTTACTTAGTGGTCCCACTGCCAAAGCTTCTCCTTTCAATAACTCATCCTCAAATTCAGCTTCTAACTGTTCTAGATTCACCACACCATGATTATTCAGCTTCTCAACTAGTCGCTCGTATTCAGTTGCAACAGCCATGACTTGATTTTCCATGAAATCATTGAAGTCATCAGACATATCGTCAATGGAGATGCCGGTCGGTCTTTCAGAGGGCTTCTGGCTAGCTTTGGAAACATTGTAACTCATCTCTTGATCACCAACTCGTATCGTCACTTGCCCACCATCACAGTCAATGAGGGCTCTGGCTGTAGACAGAAAAGGCCTCCCAAGAATTAGAGGGACATGCTCATCCTTGTCTATGTCCAGAACGTACCAGTCAACCGGAAAGGTAAATCTATCAATTTGAACTAGCACGTCCTTTAGTATTCCCGCAGCTTTCTTAGAAGATCTATCCGCGAATTGAAGATTCATGGTGGTGGGGTCTAGAAGATTGTCTAACCCAAGCCGTTTGCGGACGTACGATGGCATCGGCTTATGGATGCACCCGTGTCACATAAAGAGTTTGGGAAGACTAGGCCTCCCATCGAAATGTGAGCACAAATTTCCCGGGTCACCCTCTTGAGTGGTAGATCTTCATAATTGATCATAGAGCAATCCTCACCAATCCACCGATCCATGTCTGCTAACTTCTTCTTAGAAGAAACAACATCCTTGATGAATTTAGTATACTTAGGCATCTCAACCAAAACCTCGGATAATGGAAGATTAACCTGAGTATTTTTTAGAAGGTTTAGCACTTTTTCATACTTTTTATCCTCATTCAAGGAGATGTTGCTTTTTCTAGGTGGAAATGGAAGCTTTTTCAAGTCACTCTCAGAAAAGGCTTTCTTCGAGGATGAACTGACAGCTTTGTCTTCCAAGTCCTTCCACCTTACCACTTTTTCATTTTTCTTACTAGTCAGGGGATCGGCCTCCGACTCTTACTTGATTCTTCATTCCCCAGGGGGTTCACCACCCGAGGACTTCCAACTTTTTCCCTCTTGGGGATCGCCCACCGAGTATTTTCTTGCGGCCAAGGGGAACGTAGGTGCTCGACTTCCCTCCCGCCTTATCGCTGGAAGGAGGGGTTAGTGGTTTCCCTGGTGAAGGGGACCACTTAGTTGAGTACCTGACCTTAAGTTCATCGCACTGGCCTCTTCTCTACCGTACGGAATTGAAGGTATCAAGTCAGTGCATTGGCTATTATTCAGATCGGCCTAAGCAACTTGACCACCCTTTGGATTCTTTTCTGTGAAGCTGGGCAACTGCTGATGACGGTCAAAATATACCCGTAAAAGTCATCAACATTATACTTAAAATGGGCCGAATAATATACATTTTATATTAAATCATATGGTTATATTTATTATTTAATGTTATGTGATTTATAAAATATAATTTGGTATTTATCCATTTTTTATTATTTAAATGTGATTTATTTCGAAATAATTATTTATTTTGTAGATTGAGATAATTTTTGGAGGATAATTATAAATGGAGGAATTAAACTACAAGATAAATCCAAGCAAATACGGATGCATTGAAGATAAAGATCGGATAAGCACGGAAAAGAGGAGTAAGGCAAGACAAAAGCCGGCAAGCCAATCCAAAGAAGATTGGCGCCGACATTAGGGAGGCCGCATGGAGGGGGGCGCATTTTTTGTGTCCTTTTCCTGAGATCAGCTGGGAATTATCCTAATGTATTTTCAACTCCTTTTGGATTTAGGAAAACTATTTCAGATTGGTTTAGGTTTATCCTATGTAAATTTCTCTCCTATTTAAATGTACATACACACGCCAATACACACACCACACAATACACACAATTCATAATAAAATCGTCGGTTTTACTTGGAGCAGTTTTTTTTACAAGTTCTTCAATTATGTAAGTTCTTGTATTTATTTTCTCTTAGTTTCGTTTAATTAATTTTCCCCAATTATTATTTATCGTTTGAGATTATTATTTCTTAGTTAAATGATGTAGATCTAGGATTACGACGTGAGGCGGTGGAGATTTCTTGTCTATGAGGATCCACACGCCCACGTCCATGTTTTGTGATCTACGTATGATTTTATTTTGATTTAATAAACGTGTTTCTAGTAAGTATATATAATTACTTTATGAGCTTCTATTTTATCCAATAAGTATAGAGAAACGCTAAGATTTAGGTTTTCACCGCGTCAATCTAGCCACGTCTTTATGGTGTGATTGTCCAACTAGAATTTCTTGTCTTAGTAGGTATGGCTACGGCTACGTTGCTCGTCTCGTTTTAATTAAAACGTGTAGGGAGGAAATACCAATATAGTGCTCCTAGGTCGGCTCATGAATTGATCTTTCGGGACTTTCGGCCGAGATCTAGATCTCGTGTTATATTAGGGAATTGCGCGCACCTGATTATACGTAAATCGTAGATTAACATGATACCTAAAAAGTTAGTGTTAATGGGACGGAGACTGATGCGATCTCTTAGGAAGTACGCCTGAAAAAAGGAATGTTGACTAGGTGAGGAATACGGTCAATATCGGCATCCCTAGTTTTGTAAGCGTGCGAGTCATATGAGATGGAGGCCGAAAAAGCGAAGTCACGTGATGTAGCATAGTGATCTGGATGGCCTACCCGGAGCTAGATCTAGTTTAGGGGATGACTCCCGTAGCCAATATAAAAGAGATACGAATCGGATTAATAGTTGTCGAGTCTAGTTTAATTATATATAGTCTCTGGATCCAAACGATGATGTAATAATTGGGGAGATTAATTATGTTGTATTATTTGAGTTGTGTTGAGTCGTGTCAATTTATCCTTTATGTTCTTTTGTTGGTCATAGACCGTTTTATGTGTTTGACATGCTTAATTGATTATTTATAGAATGACCCACAATTTGGTTCCCCGTGGGATCGACCTTGATTCGCTATAGCTATACTACGATGGACCTAGTCCTCTTGCTAGTTTTAGTTTTGGTGGTCAAGTATTTTAATTTCACTTGATCTACGTGCATCAACTGCCCTGGGGGTCTAGAAGCTAACTGTTCAGCCAATTGCCCTATTTGCCTCTCAAGATTCTTGTTTGTGCTCATCAGGAGTTGGAGGTTTTTATTTTGCTCCTCCCTAAAAGAGCTCCATTCAGCTTGGATATCATTCGAGTGCGTGGGGCCTTGAGAGTTTTGAAAGTTCTGCGGATAAGGCTGGCTGGACCGATTCTGAAATGTAGAATTAGAATTGTTAGGCCAATTCTGACTGAACCTTTGATTCTGATTGGAAAAATTGGAGTTCTGTTTCTGGTTGTAAGCAGGGTTTCGATTGAAGTTTTGATTTTGATTAAAATTCGAATTTGGATTGAAATTTTGATTCGTGAAACCCCGGTTTTGAGGATTACTCTGGCCAGAGAATTGATTATTAAATCTCTGATTGGTCTGGCCAGAGAAAGCGTTTACTTCAGCATTCTGTCCGTTCATAGGAAAGAAATGAGATGTATGCCCCACATTGTCACAGTTCTGACATGTGACTGGATTATACTGTCCATTGTCATGAATAGTATTAACTTGACAAGCAGAGGGGGGAACAAATTGACACTGGCCAACCATATGGCCAGTCTGACAACAATTTTCACAGTACAGAACTTGAGAGTTATGTTGAGGGGAAAGATTCTGATTGATCGGATTAGGAGAAATTTGAGAAGCTGCCATCTGCTTTTGTAGCATGGCGATCAGACTTTGCATATTCACCTCCTCGATCTTGGGAGGAGGAGGAGGTGCTTGGATAACTTGAGAGGAGGGGGCGTAATTGTACTTGGCAATATCCTCAAATAGTGCCCATCCCTCTTCAAGTGTCTTTCTCAAGAATGCCCCACCAGAAGAACTATTGACCATGCCCTTAGTGAGCTCGGTCAATCCACTGAAAAACGTATTGACTTGCCTCTGCAAGTCAATACCATGATGGGGACATTTACGAAGAAGAGATTTGAATCTCTTCCAAGCATCAAAGAATGACTCGTTTTCCTTCTGATAAAATGTAAAAATTTCACTGAGGCATTGGGTTGTCTTGGAAAGTGGGAAATATTGACTTAAGAACTCTTTTTCGAGCCCAGCCCAAGTGGTAATGGGTTCAGCAGGGAGAGAGTTATACCACTCTTTTGCCTCCCCCTTCAAGGAAAACGGGAACAATTTCAGCTTAATGGCATCCTCGCTTACACCTTGGATGCGAGTCGTACCACATATCTCCAAATTTGTGTGTACGTGTGTATGCGGATTTTCAGACAGATAGCTATGGAAGATAGATGCATGTTGCATCATTTGAATGAGACCAGGCTTGAGTTCGAAGGTCTGAGCATTTATGGTTGGTAGGACGATAGCCGGGTTGACCTTTACTACGCCAGGCATGGCGTAGTCAGCCAACGTACGTCTATCTTCAGCAGCCATAATGACTATATTTTCGATCTCTTGAGCTAAATCTCGCTCGATATCTCGATCGACTATGTTCTCTTCATCAGGGAGGTCCGCAAAACGTACCCTTCTCCTGTTTGGTCGGACTATGGTCCGTTCGAGGTCAGGGGTATAGAGTAGTGGCCCCTTTTGACTCCGAGTTTGCATAAACCGAAACCAAAATCTAGTTGTTTAACCTTTTAATCAAAGGTTAAAACCGAGAAAAGATTTTAAAGAAAAAGAGGTCAGACGGGCGTCCAGATTAATGGACGGGCGTCTGCCTGGAAGATGAACTGGACGGACGTCTGGATAACCAGACGCTCGTTTGACTGGGTAAAAAAATACGAACAGTTATAAAAACTTGACCGGACGGGCGTCCACTACTCTTGACGCCCGTTTACTGGAACGAAAACGAAACATAAACGAAACAAAATATCTAAATTAAATTACTAACGAAAATAAAAACTAGACAACCGTCCGGTTCCCCGGCAACGGCGCCAAAAACTTGTCTCGGATTTTATCTAATGAAAATAAACAAGTAATAAATTTATAAATCCGGTATACCCCAAGTGTAGGGATCGTAGTATAGAGGTTGATACCGGGTCGATCTTACGGGGAATCGGGGTTGTTTAATCTAGTTTTTATTATCTAACCTAACTATGTCACGATTACTACTAAAAAGATACGGAAATAAAACAAGAAAACTAAAACGAAAAACGAAACTACAAATAAGAATAATCGGACGAGAAGATCGAGATCTAAAGCCAGGAAAATATGGTTGCGAACAAATTATCTAAACTAAATCTATTCTAAATCTATTACGAAATAAAGATTGTAAATTTACTAAGCAATTCAAGTTCAGGTGGTTTAATCGATGATTTACGAACGAACAAGCTATTGATCCACCTATCCTACAACTATCAATTCCTATCTAGATTATCTTGTGGTTTCTAACCAAGTTGTGATTCACCTAGCCAGGGTATGAACTCCTAATTTCTTAGACAAGTTCGCCTATTAATCTTCTATCCTTCGGTCTAAAGATTAACGCTTTCTAACCAAAGGTGTGAAATTTATAAGTTTCTAACCTAGAGATTCAACCTAATAACTCTCGTTAGTTAGATTAAAGGTCTAATCTTTATTATGGTGATCTAGGGTTTAACATGATTCTCATCAAAATCAAACATCATACATGCAAAGATCTTTCGATATAAATTGCATAAAAACGAAATAAGCATAATAAAGATACAACTTTGAATTAAAAACTCACAAGACAATCGAAGATGAAATCAATACGTTGGTTGGATGGCTTCACAATGCTTGTTCAAGGGAGGTCTAGCCTCTAAACATCACCTCAGAAGCTCGAATTGTTTGAGTAAAAATACATAAAAGTGCTTGAATCTAACTAGAAAATAAAAGCAATAAAAACTGAGCCGCCCCTAGGGTTTTGGGTTCGAATTATCTGATGTAATTATGTGGAGAAAGCGCAGCTATATATAGAATTTTAAGTCGGCTGCTGCTATGTCGGCCAATGGACGCCCGTTTGATGGGTTGAACGCCCGTCCACTTAGCTTGAAATCTTCGAATCGGGCCGAGTCATGATCAGACGCCCGTCCTTCTTTAAATTAGACGCTCGTCCGTCAATTTTGGGAGAACTCTGAATCAAATTCTTCAGCCTGGACGCCCGTTCACTTTCTTAGACGCCCGTCCTCCCTGGACGCCTTGCTTCAATACTTCGACGCCCCCAGCCGGACGGATGGCAAACGCTCGTTCGGTCTTGCATAAATCTCTTCATTCCATCTTCAACTTGCATCCTTCCCTTTCCATTCAAACTCCTTTTATGACATGTTTATGTACCTACAAAACCACAGAAACACGCAAAGTGTAAAACCATCGACAATTACCAATAAAATCACGAAATTAGCTCAACTTTACACTTAAAGACTTTTAAAACTCATTTTCTCAATAATTCAATTAAACCCTTAATTTCTATGCAAATTATACGAATATGGAGAGAATTGTTACAAAATATAACGATATAAATCATATAAAATCACCCTTAACACTTGGCAAGCTCGCCCCCTTCACAATTCCTTTCAAAATACTTGCTTGGATGTCACAGTCAACCAAACTCACCTGTACACTGTATAAATAAAAAGGAAGAAAAACTAATTAATCATCAAAATAGGGTTTACAAATTAGGGTTTACTTCAACCGTATGACATTCATACCTGTCTTCACATGAACTAATTAATCATCAAAATAGGGTTTACAAATTAGGGTTTACTTCAACCGTATGACATTCATACCTGTCTTCACATGAATCTATAAACTGATCAAGACTTTTCATCATCACAGGATCCATTTTTCGGAACGGATTATAAGCATCATACTTATTCACTTTCCTTTTTTCGGTAGTTTAATATAAGGGCTGCTAATTGCTTTTCTTTTTTCCGGCGGCGTCGGTAGATTGAAACGTACAACTATATAAAACATTCAATGACGTAATTAGTTTGGAATATACATATATCTACTAACATAAGCTCAAATTAATTATTTTTGTAAATCTACCTTTAACAACTTTTTTCCCGCCCGCTTTTTCCAAATCATCCTCATTTAAGATGACCTCGGCTCTCTCTTCACCTACGGCATTACCTAATCATAATTTCAAGAAACAAAATTTTATGAATAAACTAATTCTCTCACCAAAACACATAAAGGACGATTTAATTATACCTTCGCCGTTTGGGTTTCCCTCACCTTCCTCCCTTATATCAACTTGCTCTTCCTCTATGCCACCATTTACATCTACATCACATTCCATAACCTCGTTTAGCTTTTCAAGAACTTCCTCCTCCATTTCTATGTCCTCATTTATCTCTTCACCCACGGAATTTCCTAATCATAATTTCAAGAAATTAAATGTTATGAACTAATTCTCTCATCAAACTACATAATGAACAAATCAAAATGACAAGTTTCACATTATACCTTCGCCGTTTCGGGTTTCCTCGACCATTTCCTCAACCGGGGCTTCAGGTTGATCCCCAACCTCTTTATAACCCTCGCTTACATATTCAGGTGGGAACTCCCCTACCTCTTTATCACCATCCCTAGCCTCATTCACAATAGCAGCACCTTCTTCCTCAATTTGAGTGGCCTCAACCGGAGCATCGACTTCATCACCTACCTCTTTATCACCATCGCTTACATATTCGGTGGGACCTCCCCTACCTCTTTATCACCATCCCCAACCTCATTCACAATAACAAGAACTTCCTCCTCAATTTCGGTGGCCTCGTTTCTCTCTTCACCTTCACTTTCATTTTCTAGTGGGAACTCCCCTACCTTTTCATCACCTTCCCCGGCTTCCTTCTCTTCAACTACGACATTTCCTAATCATAATTTCAACAAATACAATGTTATAAACTATTTCTCTCCTATATAAACAACATAAAGGACAAATTTAACTTTACACCTTTGCCGTTTCGGGATGCCTCCACGCTTTCATCTTCCATTTCATTCATCTCTTCATTAGAAAGACGAACCTCCATCAATTTAACTTTACGCTGGAGCGTATCCACTAAAGCGCACATTCTTTTGTTCTCTTCATCAATTTTTACCAACTCTTCGCACATTCTTTTGTTATCTTCACTCACAGCAATTTTTACCAATTCTTTTAGCTTTTCATAATCAACATTACCCGTTGATTGCTCAGGTGCATTGTCATAAGTAGTTTCATCATCTTCAACTTCAACTTCCCGGAGCATCACAAAATAGGCTTTTTCCTTTTCAGCTTCGGATGGAACCAACTTTCGACCTAAATCCACCTGCATCATGATTAATGTGAAGGATGCATTTACATACCAAACTTAAGATACAAATTAAACATCACTACCTCTCCCGATTCAAGAACAACTTCAACTAATGCAGAGTTGACCCTTTTTGCATTTCCCCACTTCATCATCCTTGGGAGAGCATTCTCATCAACAATCTCGGAAAACTTCCTTAAAGAAGGAATTGCTTCAAGTGCCCAAACCTACGATACATTTACATACAAGTGATTGACCAAACATAACAAAAAAAAATAACAACATACGTATATATATATATATATATATATATATATATATATATATATATATATATATATATATATATATATATATATATATATATATATATATATATATATATATATATATGAATTAAAACACCGATTTCGCTTTTACATACCTTCAAAGCATGCGGGAAACCATAGAATGTATATGCGATCGGGACCTTTTTGAGAACATCTCTTAGGTCCCTCCTCAAAACATGGACAGTGCTTTCATAAGAGTCATTTCCCCATGGATACTTGTTGAAAGCATCCAAATCATCAACCAACTGAAAAATCCACCAATCCACCGCACGTTTCTCTTCTGATGCCCACACAACGTACGTCAAGATAACGATCAACCCCAACTTGTAACGGTCTACATCATTCTTAGTGCTATTAAACTTTTGCCACACATGCTTCCTATACACTGACGTAAGGTTTTTAAAATACTTCTTAACTAATTTAGACTCTTTTCCTACGCCTTTCTCGACATTGCTATCATTGCCAACCAAGAAACCGGTAACAAGCGCAAATTCTTGTACACTGAATCGTATCATTTTGGCTCCAACTTTGAACCAAAAAACTTCTCGATTTACAGGGGTTCGCCAACCTCATTATCAACTCGATGTAATATCTCGGTTGGTCAGCGAGATCCTTCAAATGGATTAAATGTCCAAAACAAGACTGTTCCAACTTTGTTTTGTGCTTGGTGTCAAGCTTTTGATAAACTCGCATTTGCTTTACCAATTTGACATCGGTTTACGATTTCACATTTTGCAGTCCTATATTCTCCGCTAAGTGCATAAACCAACGTCATTTTTCAACCAATTTTCTATTACCAACAAAAAAATAAACAAAAGTATCAATCGAATGAAAGAACAAAGGAATTTGAATACAATTGAAGCAAATAACACATTTTGAACAAATTTCATCACCGCCATTGTTTAATCTAACAAATTTGGTTACACAATTTGCTTTAACCGATCCCACATCATTCAACACCATAACAAATCACACATCTTCCTATTCTCCAAAATCATATACATAACAAAATTTAAACTCAACCCAAAAAATCAAACTTTTGTAAATGCATTAACTCGATTGAATTATAATCCACATGCGGATACCAAACCCCAAAATAATACCTTTTGCGTACTTGCTCGGTCGCCTTCTTCAACTTTCCGATCACCTTCCTCAACTACCGGTGAGTTTGCACACTTAGCTCGATTGTTGACAAGAATTTTGCTGATCCTAGGTTCGAATTTGGGTAGAAAGACGTGGTGATTTTGGCTAGAAATGACAAGAATTTTGCTGAGCCTATTTTGCTCGATTCACGGTGGTAATTAAATTGGATGGTGGAAATGAATAATGAGGTTAAGGAAGAATTGGATGAAGGAGTTAAGGGATTTGGGGATAAACAGAGAGGGGTATATCAGTCCATCCAGGATTTTATAAGGTTTTTACCCTTTTTCAATTTTTTTAAAAGTAAAAAACAGGTCAAAGCTTATAATTGCAAAACACAAAGTTCATAAGCTCATCGGTGTCATTCCCCCAATATTAATCCAGTTTATATTTTTTGTCTATTTAAGAACAAAACATTTTCCTTCAGATTGTTTTACCCTTTCTTTTAATCTCTGATATTCCGTTGTAGAATACTCTATTTATTAAATCAAACTCATCCACTCAAACACCCCCTTTCCCCCCAAACCCTCAGAAAGAACACTTGAAATTCTTCAAGGTTCGATGCAATTGAATTCGTCAGAAGCCATTTTGCCATTTCACCTTTCTGAAAATCTACTAGATACCCACCTCTGTTTTTATTTTTTTATTTTTTTTTTTTGGGTTCAATACATAAATTACATTTGGATTATGCCGCAAAATGTCTTACTTGTGTTGGGATCATAGACCCATGTTTCCGATTCTTGTGTAATTTCAATAATTTGTTAGAAAGGTGGAAATTCAGATTCAACTTACCACAAGGAGAAAGTACCAGGTATGAGTTGGCTTCTTTTTCATGCTATCTCCATTTGAAATTGTTTCACATTTTCTGGGGAACCTTTTTTTTGGTTGGGATTTCTGTGTTTGATATTATCTGATGACCTCCTTCATTATTGTTGGAGATTTAGAGCATTTGGGATTTTTGAAGTTTGATGATTGACTTCCATTGTATCTTTTGTTTCTGGTTTCATGTAAGTAGATATCTAAATCCGAGGATATATGATCACGCATTTGATGAATTGTTTTTCATGAAGATGTGGTCTATTAACCTGCTGGGAGAAATTGTAGATCTTGGCTTTAATCATAGTTGTAATAAATACGCAGACATTAATAATAAATTTCTAATCTGTTAATATTTAATGAGTTTTGGGTTGTAAATGAATAGCCAAAATTTTGTGGTGTTAAGCAAGATTACTCTTCATCATATATTGATCATGAGTGCCTAATGTTTGCCATGATGTTGTTGTTTTTAAGGTTTAGGCAATTTGATTTTGAAAAGTTTAAGGATCAAAATCTTGATCTTTTGAGTAGGGGGATTTGAAGTGGTTAAACTTGATATCTATGCAGGTTAATAAGGTAATTTAAAGCCAAAATGTTCAAGTTATCACCGCATAGAAACCAAAGAAACAAAGGGTTTAAAGTAAAGCACGCGATTCAGATATGCGTGATCCTTGGTGTTTGTAGCTGGCTTCTTTATCAAGTCCAGCATTCTCGTCACGAAAACCTGAGCATTTTTAAGAAAGCAAAGTTAGGGAGAAAAGACCTTCAACCTAATAAGATTGAACTAAACACAGACGACGACGATGACAAAGATGTCATAGAAAACATACAGTTTGATGATCGCGATAATGTTAAAGGAGGCGATCACATCAGTCAAGCTACGGATGACAGAAATGATCATACCGAGAGCAAAGACGATGAAGATAATAAACAGGTTGTTAATGATGGTACTGAAGACAAAGAGAGAAAAATTCTGCTGGAGAAAAAGGTGTTATACATTATTCTTCTCTGTTTCAATCAACAAATTAGGCCCTTTGTTTACTTGTTAGAATCGGAATGAAATGTGCAATGACATATCCTCCTCCTCCTCCTCACTTTATCTATACATATCGATCCCCACACCATTAATTTACTGTTTTCCTAGCAATGTGAAGTATCACTTTTAACTAGTTGAAGCAACTTGAGAATATTATTCGCTCTTAAAACCAACCCCCCCTACTTGTGATCCTACATACAACTTTTGTAGGTACGGAGTGTTGATGTTAGATGGGAGATGGGAGATGGGAGATGGGATGATCATGATCGTGATGCTTTGATGGATTTCGCAAATGAGGCTGATGGGAGGGCGAAATATGCTGAAATTCGTGTTCAGGAGTTGGAAGTGGAAATACGGCTGTTATCTGATGAAGTTCAATATTTTAAGGATCAATGTAAAGCGCAAACGGTTGATTCATCAACAGAGGAAACATCAATTGGGGTTGAGAGGAATCCCAAGGCAGGTATTGAAACTGCCATGGTAGATATTGAAACTACCATTGTCAACTCTTTTGATAACCATGGAGCTGAAACTAACAGTTCTGTTGAGAACACAAATAATGGCAAGTCTGTTGGGGTTGATAATATTGGTGATCCCACAGTTTAAGGGTTGGTTTAAGGATGCATCTATGATGTTCTAAAAATGATTGATTGTGTTGTTCACTTGGTTCATATCATTAAGCTTTCTAATACACTAGTTTTTTTTTTTTGGGGGGGGGGGTGTTACCGTGTTACCGTTAATATCACTATGTGTTGTGAGATTTTCAGCCATATACACGCCAAGAATAAGGCTGAGAATCAGATTTTGGAGCCGAAAACCAAGTGTTTCAGGCTTGAAAAACTTCAAATACTTTTATTGACTTCATGTTGTTGCATTCTTCTTCTTTGTTCAAATATACAGAAAGATGCAACGTTGCAATGTTTTTTATTTCGAAAAAGAATCGGTTGTAGTGTGCTTCAAACCCTCTCCTTTACATTGGAAAGCATACTAATGATGATATTTCAGTCATTAATGGATAAGAAATGCAATGTATATTTGTTTTCTGTGGTTATTAGTACTGAAAAGTGTTTTGAGAAGTTGAAGAGGAAAACAGAATTGGTTGTGTTACTGTGTTACTGTTAATATCGCTATGTATTCTTCATAAAATGCGTTATTGCAGGCATATGGTGTTTTTATTTGTTTTTAATCTTTCCTTGCATTTCACTATTTGTTGTTGTGCGGTTTTGGCCTAGGTGATTGAAGGTTGTTGATTCAAATGGTGAGGCAATGTTGGTGTTTTTGGTCTTTAGAAAAATGGAGGAGCCTAGATTCTCTATTGATGAGGCCGAGCTGCTGCTATTTAATGCATTTTCGGCTTCATACATCTTTCATGAAGTTTGATGTGTTGCGTGTTTGAAGAATAAAGGTCTCTAGATGGTAAAACATACTGCTATGTTCTTCAACAACTTGAAGAATGTTTTAATTCCCCTGATATGCTTTTTGATTGTATTCAATATTATGAGGCTTTTATTCTTTTGATTCTCCGGGAGTTGCATCTCCATAAAGCTTTGATAGATTGTTCCATTACGATATCCACAATTTTTTGATAGATTGTTGTATTACGCAATGTTAATAGTGATATTTGTTTGTTAATAAAACGTGTTACTGTGTTACTGTGTTACTGTAATCGCTGCGATAAAATTCGGCTTTCAAATGCTATGTTGAAAATGTATCAAATGAAGTCTCAAAATGAAGATAAAAAAAATATGAACTTTGGTGAAACAATTTTGATGATCGGTGTTCTAAATCAAAAGTTACGGTCATTTATAAGAAAAACGCTCCGGTTAATGCAAATATTTTTTCGGCTTTCAAAATTTACGTCGGAAGGGTATCGTATTTGGGCTCAAATTAAAGAACAAAAAAAATTTGAATTTTGGTGAAATTTTTTTAATTATCAGAGTTCTAAATCAAAAGTTACGATTGTTTGAAAAAAAAAATACTACATCGCAGTAACACATAAATTGAAGAGAAAAACTAACGAATATGCTGTGTTAAAAAAGGGTGAGCCGGTAGTATAGGAGTTATGTGAGATCGGTGGGATCGCGTGCCTATTTATTAAAGGGGTAATTTTGTCCGTCTGAAATTTTTTTATTGTTTTTTACAACTAAAAAAAAGAGTGTTTCCTATTTATTTATTTTGTAATGGTTTGTGTCATTTTCCCTCGATCCCCCGTTCATTTATTCTTTAAAAAAACAACATGGCAACAAAGCATTCGCAACAGACTCTTTTCTTCTTATGAAAATATATTTGATTCTTATTAAAAAAAGAAGGTCAACTACTAATTTTAAAACTCTTTTAGTTCTAATAAAAACAAAACAAAAAAATTACTCTTTTATTCTTACAAACAAAAAAAAAAACTCTTGCAAACATTGAAATAAAAACACAAAACACCTTCATCCAGGATGGAAGCTGCCTGAGTCTGATCGACAAGTTTGTCCAGAATGGTGCTTAAGCGGTTACCCAACACTTTGGTAATGATTTTGACAATAACATTCACTAGCGCAATCGGTCGAAAATGGGAGTCACTTCTGGGTTATCTTTTGGGGATAAAAGAGACAACTATTTCATTCATATGGGCTGGGAAAGTGCCACTTCAGAAAGCCATAGTGACGAACTGAACTACTGAATTTCCCACGAAGTCCCAACAACGTTTAGAGAAAAGTGGAGGTAGGTTTTCTGGGCCTGCTACTTTATACGAACCCATTTCAAAAACAGCCGTACCAATCTTATTTTTGCAAACTTCTCGGTTCAGTAATCGCAAGTCCGACTCATCAGGCAGAGGAATGTTATAGGTTGTTCCCTATCAATGTTGGCCCAACTGCTTGTATGAATATCAATAAAATGTTGTTGTATAATTTACTTGATCTCGTTATCATCTTCAGACCAAGAACCATCCATTCTTTTAAGAATAGTAACTCGAGAACGATGTTTCAGATATTATGGCTCTAAGTCATATCTCTTAATCTTGCCTTTCAAACATTCCTGCATAAGTCACGAGATCCTCATTCTTCAAGTTGAACACACCAATAGCCCTTTCAGGCATCTGGTTATCTGTAGACTCGCAGAATACTTGTGTGCACTAAGGAGTGTCCTACACCTCATCACTATGCGGCGCCTTCTCATGTTCCAATGGTTAATATCCCTTTGTGGTTCTCAAACTACTTTTGAGATCTTGATTTACTCACACTTGTCTCGTTTGAAAGAAACACTTCCTCTAAGACAAAGATGTTTGGAGACAAACACTTTTGCTCCATGGATAAGTAAATGATATCTAACATATTGGCTAAAACATTCCACAAAGTTGAATATGTCATACTAAGCTCCAAGCCTTTCAGACACTGCATGCTTGCTAGAAGCACGACAACCCTAAATCATCGATGGATTTGATGTTATTGTCTTCCATATATGATATAGAATTTATCCAACCTTTATTCATTGGAACTCGGTTAAGTATAAGTATTGAATAAGGGCACTATCCCAAAACAGATAAATGATACTTCGCATGGCTTATGTCACACCTATATCGTATAAAGTGTTGTTTTCATTTTAGAAACACGATGGGAGATGGGAGATGGGATGATCGTGATCGTGATGCTTTGATGGATTTCGCAAATGAGGCTGATGGGAGGGCAAAAGATGCTGAGATTCGTGTTCAGGAGTTGGAAGTGGAAATACACCTCTTATCTGATGAAGTTCAATATTTTAAGGATCGATGTAAAGTGCAAACGGTTGGTTCATCAACAGAGGAAACATCAAGTGCACAAAGTTTGTTAGAATCCCTTTTAGCTGCAATTAGTAAGGATGAAGTTGCATCAACCGCACGTTCATTCTTAGAAGCCAATTGTGAAATAGAAGCTTGTCAAAGGATGCTGGAAGCATGGAATAGATTGAGGCCTTTCATTCAGAAGGTAATATCATTGATTGCTGAAATTAAGGTTCTTCAGATTGACAATAGTATGATCAATTAAATTCTGTGTTGGGAATGAAGTTAACATGTTCTTATCTCAATTTCGGAGATAAAGCTTTCAACTTACGTTCTCTTTCGCATAATTGTTTTGTTTTAACGGTATATGGTTATATCAAGTGCAGGCCTGCAGGGTATGCATAGTTATTTTATGGTTATCTCCGACAACAAAGACCACATCTCTAATGTAAGTTCATATATTCCGATGAAGAAACAGTTTCTGATAATTCGTGTATTGAGTCTGGGACTGTTCCTCTGGAAATTGGGGTTGAGAGGAATCCCAAGGCAGGTATTGAATCTGCCAAGGTAGATATTGAAGCTACCATTGTCAACTCTTTTGATAACCATGGAGCTGAAACTAACAGTTCTGTTGAGAACACAAATAATGGTAAGTCTGTTGGGGTTGATAATATTGGTGATCCCACATTTTAAGGATTGGCTTAAGGATGCATCTATGATGTTTTAAAAAAGATTGATTGTGTTGTTCACTTGGTTCATATCATTAAGCTTTCTAATACACTAGTTTGGGGGGGGGTGATACTGTTTTACTGTTAATATCACTATGTGTTGTGAGATTTTCAGCCATATACACGCCAAGAATAAGGCTGAAAATCAGATTTTAGAGCAGAAAAACAAGTGTTTCAGGCTTGAAAAACTTCAAATATTTTTATTGACTTCATGTTGTTGCCTTCTTCTTCTTTGTTCAAATATACTGAAAGGTGCAACGTTGCAATGTTTTTTTTTCAAAAAAGAATCGGTTGTAGTGTGTTTCAAACCCCTTCCCTTACATTGGGAAGCATACTAATGATGATATTTCAATCATTAATGGATAAGAAATGCAATGTATATTTGTTTTCTGTGGTTATTAGTACTGAAAAGTGTTTTGAGGAGTTGAATAGGAAAACAAAATTGGTTGTGTTACTGTGTTACTGTTATATCAAAATGTATTCTTCGTAAAATGTGTTATTGCAGGCATATGGTGTCTTTATTTGTTTTTAATCTTTCCTTGCATTCCACTATGTGTTGTGGTGCGGTTTTGGCCTAAGTGATTGAAGGTTGTTGATTCAAATGGTGAGGCAATGTTGGTGTTTTTTGTCTTTAGAAAAATGGAGGAGCCTAGATTCTCTATTGATGAGGCCGAGCTGCTGCTATTTAATGCATTTTCTGCTTCATACATCTTTCATGAAGTTTGATGTGTTGCGGGTTCGAAGAATAAAGGTCTATAGATGGTAAATCATACTGCTATGGTCTTCAACAACTTGAAGAATGTTTTAGTTCCACTGATATACTTTTTGATTGTATTCAATATTATGAGGCTTTTATTCTTTTGATTCCCCGGGAGTTGCTTCTCCATAATGCTTTGATAGATTGTTTCATTACGATATCCACCATTTTTTGATAGATTGTTGTATTACGCAATGTTAATGGTGATATTTTGTTTGTAAAAAAAACATGTTACTGTAACTGTGTTTCTGTGTTACTGTTATTGTGTTAGTGTAAACGCTGCGATAAAATTCGGCTTTCAATTACTATGTTGAAAATGTACCAAATGAAGATAAAAAAATATGAACTTTGGTGAAACAATTTTGATGATCGGTGTTCTAAATCAAAAGTTACGGTCATTTATAAGAAAAACGGTCCGGTTAATGCACATATTTTTCCGGCTTTCAAAATTTACGTCGGAAGGGTATCGTATTTGGGCTCAAATTAAAGAACAAAAAAAATATGAATTTTGGTGACATTTTTTTAATTATCGGAGTTCTAAATCAAAATTTACGATTGTTTGAAAAAAAAAATACTACATCGCAGTAACACATAAATTGAAGAGAAAAACTAACGAATATGCTGTGTAAAAAAAGGGTGAGCAGGTAGTATAGGAGATCGGTGAGATCGCCTGCGCGTTTATTAAAGGGGTAATTTTGTCCGTCTGAAATTTTTTTAGTGTTTTTTTACAACTAAAAAAAAGAGTGTATTATATTTATTTATTTTGTAATGGTTTTTGTACTTTTCCCTCGATACCCGTTCTTTTACTCTTTAAAAAAACAACACGGCAACAAAGCATTCACATCAGAATCTTTTCTTCTTATGAAAATATATTTGATTCTTATTAAAAAAAGAAGGTAAACTACTGATGTTAAAACTCTTTTAGTTCTAAAAAAAAACAATAAAAACAAAACAATAAAATACACTTTTATTCTTACAAACAAAAACAAAAAAAAAAAACTCTTGCAAACATTGAAATAAAAACAAAAAACACCTCCATCCAGGATGGAAGCAGCCTGAGTCTTATCGACAAGTTTGTCCAGAATGGTGCTTAAGCGGTTACCCAACACTTTGGTAATGATTTTGACAATAACATTCACTAGCACAATCGGTCGAAAATGGGAACTCACTTCTGGGTTATCTTTTTTGGGGATAAGAGAGACAACTATTTCATTCATATGGGCTGGGAAAGTGCCACTTCAGAAAGCCATAGAGACGAACTGAACTACTGAATTTCCCACGAAGTCCCAACAACGTTTATAGAAAAGTGGAGGTAGGTTGTCTGGGCCTGCAACTTTATACGAACCCATTTCAAAAACAGCCATAGCAATCTCATTTTTGCAAACTTCTCGGTTCAGTAATCACAAGTCCGACTCATCAAGCAGAGGCAATGTTATAGGTTGTTACCTATCAATGTTGGCCCAACTACTTGCATGAATATCAATAAAATGTTGTTGTATAATTTTCTTGATCTCGTTATCATCTTCTGATCAAGAACCATCCATTCTTTTAAGAATAGTAACTGAAGAACAATGTTTCAGACATTATGGCTCTAAGTCATATCTCTTAATCTTGCCTTTCAAGCATTCCTGCATAAGTCACGAGATCCTCATTCTTCAATATGAACACACCAATAGCCCTTTCATGCATCTGGTTATCTGTAGACTCGCAGAATACTTGTGTGCACTAAGGAGTGTCCTACACCTCATCACTATGCGGCGCATGTTCCAATGGTTAATATCCCTTTGTGGTTCTCAAACTACTTTTGAGATCTTGATTTACTCACACTGTCTCATTTGAAAGAAACACTTCCTCTAGAAGACAGCATGTTTGGAGACAAACACTTTTTCTCCATGGATAAGTAAATGATATCTAACATATTGGCTAAAACATTCCACAAAGTTGAATATGTCAAACTATGCTCCAAGCCTTTCAGACACTGCCTGCTTGCTAGAAGCACGGCAACCCTAAATCATCGATGGATTTGATGTTATTGTCTTCCATATATGATATAGAATTTATCCAACCTTTATTCATTAGAACTCGGTTAAGTATAAGTATTGAATAAGGGCACTATCCCAAAATATATAAAGGATACTTCGCATGGCTTATGTCACACCTATATCGTATAAATTATTGTTTTCATTTTAGAAACACGATCGGATTGCGTATCCCAAAATGGTATCCTTCAAGGGAGATGTGAGATGGGATGATCGTGATCGTGATGCTTTGATGGATTTCACAAATGAGGCTGATGGGGGCGAAAGATGCTGAGATTCGTGTTCAGGAGTTGGAAGTGGAAATACGGCTGTTATTTGATGAAGTTCAATATTTTAAGGATCAATGTAAAGCGCAAACGGTTGGTTCATCAACAGAGGAAACATCAAGTGCACAAAGTTTGTTAGAATCCCTTTTAGCTGGAATTAGTAAGGATGAAGTTGCATCAACCGCACGTTCATTCTTAGAAGCCAATTGTGAAGTAGAAGCTTGTCAAAGGATGCTGGAAGCATGGGATAGAATGAGGCCTTTCACTCAGAAGGTAATAGCATTGATTGCTGAAATTAAGGTTCTTCAGATTGACAATAGTATGATCAATTCAATTCTGTGTTAGGAATGAAGTTAACATGTTCTTATCTCAATTTCGGAGATAAAGCTTTCAACTTACGTTCTCTTTCTGCATAATTGTTTTGTTTTAACGGTATATGGTTATATCAAGTGCAGGCCAGCAGGGTATGCATAGTTATTTTATGGTTATCTCCGACAACAAAGACCTCATATGCAATGTAAGTTCATCTATTCCAATGAAGAAATAGTTTCTGATAATTCGTGTATTGAGTCTGAGACTGTTCCTCTGGCAATTGGGGTTGAAAGAAATGCCAAGGCTGGTATTGAAACTGCCATGGTAGATATTGAAACTGCCATGCTAGATATTGAAGCTACCATTGTCAACTCTTTTGATAACCATGGAGCTGGAACTAACAGTTCTGTTGAGAACACAAATAAGGGTAAGTCTATTGGGGTTGATAATATTGGTGATCCCACAGTTTTAGGGTTGGTTTAAGGATGCATCTATGATGTTTTAAAAAAAATTGATTGTGTTGTTCACTTTGTTCATATCATTAAGCTTTCTAATACACTAGTTTTGGGGGGTGTTACTGTGTTACTGTTAATATCACTATGTGTTGTAAGATTTTCAGCCATATATACGCCAAGAATAAAGCTGAAAATCAGATTTTGGAGCAGACAACCAAGTGTTTCAGGCTTGAAAAATTTCAAATACTTTTATTGACTTCATGTTGTTGCCTTCTTCTTCTTTGTTCAAATATACTGAAAGGTGCAACGTTGCAAGGTTTTTTTTTCAAAAAAGAATCGGTTGTAGTGTGCTTCAAACCTCATCCCTTACATTGGGAAGCATACTAATGATGATATTTCAGTCATTAATGGATAAGAAATGCAATGTATATTTGTTTTCTGTGGTTATTAGTACTGAAAAGTGTTTTGAGAAGTTGAAGAGGAAAACAAAATTGGTTGTGTTACTGTGTTCTGTTAATATCGCTATGTATTCTACGTAAAATGCGTTATTGCTGGCATATGGTGTTTTTATTTGTTTTTAATCTTTCCTTGCATTTCACTCTTTGTTGTTGTGTGGATTTGGCCTATGTGATTGAAGGTTGTTGATTCAAATGGTGAGGCAATGTTGGTGTTTTTTGTCTTTAGAAAAATGGAGGAGCTTAGATTCTCTATTGATGAGGCCGAGCTCCTGCTATTTAATGCATTTTCTACTTCATACATCTTTCATGAAGTTTGATGTGTTGCGTGTTTGAAGAATAAAGGTCTATGGTAAAACATACTGCTATGGTCTTCAACAACTTGAAGAATGTTTTAGTTCCCCTGATAAGCTTTTTGATTGTATTCAATATTATGAGGCTTTTATTCTTTTGATTCCCCGGGAGTTGCATCTCCATAAAGCTTTGATAGATTGTTTCATTACGATATCCACCATTTTTTGATTGATTGTTGTATTACGCAATGTTAATAGTGATATTTGTTTGTTAATAAAACGTGTTACTATTATTGTGCTACTGTGTTACTGTGTTAGTGTAATCGCTGCAATAAAATCCGGCTTTCAAATACTACATTGAAAATGTATCAAATGAAGTCTCAAAATGAAGATAAAAAAAAAATATGAACTTTGGTGAAACAATTTTGATGATCGGTGTTCTAAATCAAAAGTTACGGTCATTTATAAGAAAAACGCTCCTGTTAATGCAAATATTTTTTCGGCTTTCAAAATTTACGTCGGAAGGGTATCGTATTTGGGCTCAAATTAAAGAACAAAAAAATATGAATTTTGGTGAAATTTTTTTAATGATCGGAGTTCTAAATCAAAAGTTACGATTGTTTGAAAAAAAAAATACTACATCGCAGTAACACATAAATTGAAGAGAAAAACTAACGAATATGCTGTGTAAAAAAAGGGTGAGCCGGTAGTATAGGAGTTATGTGAGATCGGTGGGATCGCGTGCGTGTTTATTAAAGGGTAATTTTGTCCGTCTGAAATTTTTTTATTGTTTTTTACAACTAAAAAAAAGAGTGTTTCCTATTTATTTATTTTGTAATGGTTTTTGTCATTTTCCCTCGATCCCCCGTTCTTTTATTCTTTAAAAACACAACATGGCAACAAAGCATTCGCAACAGACTCTTTTCTTCTTATGAAAATATATTTGATTCTTATTAAAAAAAGAAGGTAAACTACTAATGTTAAAACTCTTTTAGTTCTAAACAAAACCAAAAAAATACTCTTTTATTCTTACAAACAAAAAAAAAAACTCTTGCAAACATTGAAATAAAAACACAAAACACCTCCATCCAGGATGGAAGCTGCATGAGTCTTATCGACAAGTTTGTCCAGAATGGTGTTAAAGCGGTTACCCAACACTTTGGTAATGATTTTGACAATAACATTCACTAACGCAATCGGTTGAAAATGGGAGTCACTTCTGTGTTATCTTTTTTGGGGATAAAAGAGACAACTATTTCATTCATATGGGCCGGGAAAGTGCCGCTTTAGAAAGCCATAGTGACGAACTGAACTATTGAATTTCTCACGAAGTCCCAACAATGTTTATAGGAAAGTGGAGGTAGGTTGTCTGGGCCTGCTACTTTATACGAACCCATTTCAAAAACAGCCGTAGCAATCTCATTTTTGCAAACTTCTCGGTTCAGTAATCGCAAGTCCGACTCATCAGGCAGAGGCAATGTTATAGGTTGTTCCCTATCAATGTTGGCCCAAATGCTTGCATGAATATCAATAAAATGTTGTTGTATAATTTTCTTGATCTCGTTATCATCTTCTGACCAAGAACCATCCATTCTTTTAAGAATAGTAACTCGAGAACGATGTTTCAGACATTATGGCTCTAAGTCATATCTCTTAATCTTGCCTTTCAAGCATTCCTGCATAAGTCACGAGATCCTCATTCTTCAAGATGAACACACCAATAGCCCTTTCAGGTATCTGGTAATCTGTAGACTCGCAGAATACTTGTGTGCACTAAGCAGTGTCCTACACCTCATCACTATGCGGCGCCTGCTCATGTTCTAATGGTTAATATCCCTTTGTGGTTCTCAAACTACTTTTGAGATCTTGATTTACTCACACTGTCTCGGTTGAAAGAAACACTTCCTCTAGAAGACAGCATGTTTGGAGACAAACACTTTTGCTCCATGGATAAGTAAATGATATATAACATATTGGCTAAAACATTCCACAAAGTTGAATATGTCATACTAAGCACCAAGCCTTTCAGACACTGCCTGCTTGCTAGAAGCACGACAACACTAAATCATCGATGGATTTGATGTTATTGTCTTCCATATATGATATAGAATTTATCCAAACTTTATTCATTGGAACTCGGTTAAGTATAAGTATTGAATAAGGGCACTATCCCAAAACAGATAAAGGATACTTCGCATGGCTTATGTCACACCTATATCGTATAAATTATTGTTTTCATTTTAGAAACACGATCGGACCGCGTATCCCAAAATGGTATCCTTCAAGGGAGATGGGAGATGGGATGATCGTGATCGTGATGCTTTGATGGATTTCGCAAATGAAGCTGATGGGAGGGCGAAAGATGCTGAGATTCGTGTTCAGGAGTTGGAAGTGGAAATACGGCTGTTATCTGATGAAGTTCAATATTTTAAGGATCAATGTAAAGTGCAAACGGTTGGTTCATCAACAGAGGAAACATCAAGTGCACAAAGTTTGTTAGAATCCCTTTTAGCTGCAATTAGTAAGGATGAAGTTGCATAAACCGCATGTTCATTCTTAGAAGCCAATTGTGAAGTAGAAGCTTGTCAAAGGATGCTGGAAGCATAGAATAGATTGAGGCCTTTCATTCAGAAGGTAATAGCATTGATTGCTGAAATTAAGGTTCTTCAGATTGACAATAGTATGATCAATTAAATTATGTGTTGGGAATGAAGTTAACATGTTCTTATCTCAATTTCGGAGATAAAGCTTTCAACTTACGTTCTCTTTCTGCATAATTGTTTTGTTTTAACGGTATATGGTTATATCAAGTGCAGGCCTGCAGGGTATGCATAGTTATTTTATGGTTATCTCCGACAACAAAGACCTCATCTGCAATGTATGTTCATCTATTCCGATGAAGAAATAGTTTCAAATAATTCGTGTATTGAGTCTGAGACTGTTCCTCTGGCAATTGGGGTTGAGAGGAATCCTAAGCTGGTATTGAAACTGCCATGGTAGATATTTAAGCTACCATTGTCAACTCTTTTGATAACCATGAAGCTGGAACTAACAGTTCTGTTGTGAACACAAATAATTGTAAGTCTATTGGGGTTGATAATATTGGTGATCCCACAGTTTAAGGGTTGGTTTAAGGATGCATCTATGATGTTTTAAAAAAGATTGATTGTGTTGTTCACTTGGTTCATATCATTAAGCTTTCTAATACACTAGTTTTGGGGGGTGTTACTGTGTTACTGTTAATATCACTATGTTTTGTGAGATTTTCAGCCATATATACGCCAAGAATAAGGCTGAAAATCAGATTTTAGAGCAGAAAAACAAGTGTTTTAGGCTTGAAAAACTTCAAATACTTTTATTGACTTTATGTTGTTGCCTTCTTCTTCTTTGTTCAAATATACTGAAAGGTGCAACATTGCAAGGTTTTTTTTTCAAAAAAGAATCGGTTGTTGTGTGCTTCAAACCCCTTCCCTTACATTAGGAAGCATACTAATGATGATATTTCAGTCATTAATGGATAAAAATGCAATGTATATTTGTTTTCTGTGGTTATTAGTACTGAAAAGTGTTTTGAGAAGTTGAATAGGAAAACAGAATTGGTTGTGTTACTGTGTTACTGTTAATATCGCTATGTATTCTTCATAAAATGCGTTATTGCAGGCATATGGTGTTTTTATTTGTTTTTAATCTTTCCTTGCATTTCACTATTTGTTGTTGTGCGGTTTTGGACTAGGTGATTGAAGGTTGTTGATTCAAATGGTGAGGCAATGTTGGTGTTTTTTGTCTTTAGAAAAATGGAGGAGCCTAGATTCTCTATTGATGAGGCCGAGCTGCTGCTATTTAATGCATTTTCGGCTTCATACATCTTTCATGAAGTTTGATGTGTTGCGTGTTGAAGAATAAAGGTCTATAGATGGTAAAACATACTGCTATGTTCTTCAACAACTTGAAGAATGTTTTAGTTCCCCTAATATGCTTTTTGATTGTATTCACTATTATGAGGCTTTTATTCTTTTGATTCCCCGGGAGTTGCATCTCCATAATGCTTTGATAGATTGTTTCATTACGATATCCACCATTTTTTGATAGATTGTTGTATTACGCAATGTTAATAGTGATATTTGTATGTTAATAAAACGTGTTACAGTTACTGTGCTTCTGTGTTACTGTGTTAGTGTAAACACTGCGATAAAATTCGGCTTTCAAATACTACGTTGAAAATGTATCGAATGAAGTCTCAAAAGGAAGATAAAAAAAATATGAACTTTGGTGAAACAATTTTGATGATCGGTGTTCTAAATCAAAAGTTACGGTCATTTATAAAAAACACACTCCGGTTAATGCAAATATTTTTTCGTCTTTCAAAATTTACGTCAGAAGGGTATCGTATTAGGGCTCAAATTAAATAACAAAAAAAATATGAATTTTGGTGAAAATTTTTTAATGATCGGAGTTCTAAATCAAAAGTTACGATTGTTTGAAAAAAAAAAATACTACATCGCAGTAACACATAAATTGAAGAGAAAAACTAACGAATATGCTGTGTAAAAAAAGGGTGAGCCGATAGTATAGGAGTTATGTGAGATCGGTGAGATCGCGTGCGTGTTTATTAAAGGGGTAATTTTGTCCGTCTGAAATTTTTTTATTGTTTTTTACAACTCAAAAAAAGAGTGTGTCCTATTTATTTATTTTGTAATGGTTTTTGTCATTTTCCCTCGATCCCCCGTTCTTTTATTCTTTAAAAAAACAACATGGAAACAAAGCATTCGCAACAGACTCTTTTCTTCTTATGAAAATATATTTGATTCTTATTATAAAAAAAAAAGGTAAACTACTAATGTTAAAACTCTTTTAGTTCTGAAAAACAAAACAAAAAAAATACTCTTTTATTCTTACAAGCAAAAAAAAACTCTTGCAAACATTGAAATTAAAACACAAAACACCTCCATCCAGGATGAAAGCTGCATGAGTCTTATCGACAAGTTTGTCCAGAATGGTGCTTAAGCGGTTACCCAACACTTTGGTAATGATTTTGACAATAACATTCACTAGCGCAATCGGTCGAAAATGGGAGCTCACTTCTGGGGATAAAAGAGACAACTATTTCATTTATATGGTCCGGGAAAGTGCCACTTCATAAAGCCATAGTGACGAACTGAACTACTGAATTTCCCACGAAGTCCCAACAACGTTTATAGAAAAATGGAGGTAGGTTGTTGTCTGGGCCTGCTACTTTATACGAACCCATTTCAAAAACAGCTGTAGCAATCTCATTTTTGCAAACTTCTCGGTTCAGTCATCGCAAGTCCGACTCATCAAGCAGAGGCAATGTTATAGGTTGTTCCCTATCAATGTTGGCCCAACTGCTTGCATGAATATCAATAAAATGTTGTTGTATAATTTTCTTGATCTCGTTATCATCTTCAGACCAAGAACCATCCATTCTTTTAAGAATAGTAACTCAAGAACGATGATTCAGACATTATGGCTCTAAGTCATATCTCTTAATCTTGCCTTTCAAGCATTCCTTCATAAGTCACGAGATCCTCATTCTTCAAAATGAACACACCAATAGCCCTTTCAGGCATCTGTTATCTGTTGACTTGAAGAATACTTGTGTGCACTGAGCAGTGTCCTACACCTCATCACTATGCGGCACCTGCTCATGTTCCAATGTTTAATATCCCTTTGTGGTTCTCAAACTACTTTTGAGATCTTGATTTACTCACACTGTCTCGTTTGAAAGAAACACTTCCTCTAGAAGACAGCATGTTTGGAGACAAACACTTTTGCTCCATGGATAAGTAAATGATATCTAACATATTGGCTAAAACATTCCACAAAGTTGAATATGTCATACTAAGCTCCAAGCCTTTCAGACACTGCCTGCTTGCTAGAAGCACGACAACCCTAAATCATCGGTTAAGATGGATTTGATGTTATTGTCTTCCATATATGATATAGAATTTATCCAACCTTTATTCATTGGAACTCGGTTAAGTTTAAGTATTGAATAAGGGCACTATCCCAAAACAGATAAATGATACTTCACATGGCTTATGTCACACCTATATCGTATAAAGTGTTGTTTTCATTTTAAAAACACGATCGGATTGCGTATCCCAAAATGGTATCATTCAAGGGAGAATCTAATTCTTTCAGACAACTTCTGAAACCCCCTTCATGTATTAACTGCTTCAATCCAACTAAAGATTAATCGCTAAGTAGTTCATCAATCTCATATTCGTACTAGCTTGAACTTTTCGGGCTTTCCGAATTTCGTACTTCAATAAGTAAATGTGACTATTTCTAAAATAGTCCAAAAGAGTAATAAACAATAATATCATTTGTGGCATTAATTGTCATAAGCCATGAAACATCAGTATGTTTAGGCTTTAGGCAATTTTCTAGAATTTATAACCTTTTTCATAAAAGGGTATTTTAGTCATCTTTAGATAAGATACGTATTACCCACATGATTCATAATCACATGGTTCAGACATCATCAGAATGATATTTGATTACACGTTTCTCTCTTACAGAGACTATGTCTAGAACAACCACAAAATTTCAAGGATAACAGTCATACAAATATTTAATTGAGATTTCATCACCTATATCGACTATATAGTGATATTAATCTAGTGTATTAGATTCAATGACTATCCAACTTTATCGGAATAACGTTTATTCCTTACAATTTAATCTGTCCATTAAATCCTAACACGTCACTGATATCGTGTTCTTTATAAGAACCAGAATACAATACCATTTATTTAGTTCCTTTATCAGTTTATCAGATTAGAATACCCTATGGAAATGTTGGAACGCTTGCTTCACTTTCCGTATCTTAGGATATTCTGTATACAATCTTTCTAATTCAATCATACCCATAAAATATCATATATCTGAGAGTCGACTTGAGCTTAGATAGATTTTTCTCACCTTACTTGCTTAGAATGGAGACTTCAATAAGTTCTCTATTTAAGCACATGTCCTAACTTTCCGGTTTAATCTCTTAAGTACTTCTAAATATTTCTTAGTTTAGTCTTCAAAAGACTTAAGAAAATCACAAGAGCTATGTCATCAATTTTCTTTCACAAAGAAAATCCAAAGTTTATTAGATAGTTTATTAAACCTTTTGAATCATATTCAAAACTTGAACTATTTAATTAACCTTCAAATAATGATTCAAGAATTAAGTCGATACTTAAATCTTACAATTTTGAAAACAACCTTTCCAAATTTTGTTGTGGTCATTCACATTCAACACATCTAATGTTTGAATTAATTGTCAGCGTATGACAGAATGACCCATTGGACATCATCGTATCCAATATGTGATTAATTCGTTGAAACTCATTTCAAGTGATTTAATCATATCATGAGCTTCCATTTTGATTAATAATTAAAGTCTTAGAGCACTCCATCAAATATGTAGCATCCTTGTCTTTAACTACTATAACGTAGTTGCTCGCGTCATTGCTTATTTTAAAAGGAGTAAAATTACTTAAACTTACTTGAGAACATTTATCAAAAGGTAACAAACATTAATTTGGTTTTAACAATCGAGAATAAAAACATAAATAAAAGTTTTCTAAAAACTACAACATAAAAATAAAGATAAAAGAGTGTTGTTGTCTATACATGTAAAATAAAAAATGGTCTCTTTTGGTTTATGATTTTGCTCCCACTAGTCAACTACTCCCAATTGACTTTCAAGAAATTTTCCAAAATTCTTTAGTGGCTGAGATCCAATCTAGTTACCTCGATTCCCGGCGGTGGTCGATCAACCAAGATAATTTCGAAAGGTAGGCAACTCTTTACCAATCACATCTCTATGTAATTCTCAGTGGTGACTAGTCAACTCTTTGACAATTCACATCACTATGTGTTAGTCAAACCTCTTGTCTCTAAAATTAGACGGTCTTGACAGTGGCTAATCACCGCAAAATTTTAGTTAAGTCATAACCCAATATTCACGAGATCGCATACGATCATGTATCAATAACGACGATATGCCCAAGGTAGGTCAACTCCCGGTGGTGGTCGATTAGTTGGATCCGAACAAGGGCTTTTCACCGTCGTTAGAATATTGGGAGACAAAATTACGACTTTTACAAATTAATCCACTTAATTAATTTTAATTATGAAATCATCAAATATATATGTCTCTATAGGCATACATCCTACACATTCATCTAGATCGTGCCTAGTCATGCATCTATCGTATCATATAAAATAAATAAATGCACAAAATAAATAAATGCGTAAAGTAACCGGTATGATCATGGACTTTTCCTAAGTATGGTTTCGAATACAACTAACGAAACTGCGGGTCACAATCTAAAGGTAACTGCAACCGCCAATAGGATCTCTATGTCTTCTTTTCTTTGGCCTCCATCTTCCGCTTCATTCTTGTTACATAAAAATCTATCTAATAAATTTATACACCCGCCGCACACCAGGGGGGGAGCTAACAGGAATGTGATAAATACAGAAAATAAACTATGTCACGTTTTTCATAACGGTCTAGGACAAATTTTATACCAATAGAAAAATTAAATCATTCACATCTATCTTATTGGTCGAGTCCATGATTATTCGGGGTCCATATAATCATATTACATCTACACAATATCTAATACATACAATATCATCTTATGAAAAAGGATAAAATTACAAACTTGCGTCTTAATTAATCGATTAACATTTAATCAATTAAATAATTTTATCTAATCAATTAACTAATTAACATTTAATTAATTAAATAATTTTAATTGAAATAAAATTAACTATTAATTTTAAAATGATTTCTATTTCAATTTTATCCGTTAGAACTATTCTAAAATAAAATCAAAAATAAACTAGGTCTCTTTTGTCTCCTTTCCTTTTGGTTCGTAATCAAAAGCATGCCTTTGGTTTCCAAAACCAAAAGGCATCGACCTAGGCCATTACCAAATTTTTTATAAAGGCCTAGGTTAACCTTAAAGGGATGCCTTTGGTTACCTAAACCAAAAGACATCGACCTAGGCCATTACCAATTTTTTTGTAAAGGCCTAGGTTAACTTAGGTCCACAAAAGTGGACCATATGCCTAACCCTTTTCTTCAACAAATTGAGCGGTGGTTTCATGCTATGTGGCATCCCAATGGTCCAAACTATTTATACCATCAGTTGGCCCACATGAAATCAACTAAACAACAAGAGATTTTCTATGTACCATAATAAATCACAAAACCACAAAACAAAAATTCGGAGTTCCACCAAAAAGAAGCACCAACCGACGCCGACCATTCCGGAGGGGGCCGACGCCGCCGGTGCCAATTCGGTGGGGGTGCTGCCGCCGATCGGCCGAGCACCCTTAAGGCCGAATTAAAAAAATAAAATAAAAATTGTTTTCGTTTCGTGAATCTATATCATGCATCTAGAAAAATTACTATGCAAATTTTAATGCTTATTGCTTAAGCTCGAAATTCGCTCTGATACCATTGTAAGGAAATCTACGCGCGAACGCAGCGGAATTTGAAATTTAATTCTTTTTACCAAGATTGACTTCGTTTAAGCAAGAAGCATAAAGAAGTAGACTAAAAATACCTTGGATGATCTAAAATAGATCGTCGCTTTGTCTACGGTTGTAGTTTCTGAAGCCGCCCAAGTGTTCCGCCTCTACCGTTGATCCACACGAACAACCCACCGAAATCTACAATTGGATTGCTACCGGAAAAAGTCAACTACTAGGCCCCCCCAAAACTCCCTCACAAGAAACACTCTTAACTTTCTAGTAGAAAATAAGACTTGTAATTTTGATGCCATTTATAGACTATATCAATGAGACTATATTCCAAATCCCCATTTATAGGAATAGGGGACGCAATTTTTTCTTGGGGGGAAGGGGCCACAAGGACAAAACAATTAATAAATGGGTCTAGAATGACAAAAGTAACATTTTCATTATTATAAAGGACAAAAATCACAATTGTTACTTTAAATTGTTACTTCACGTGTTAATGTTACTTTATGTTTCACAATTGTTATTTCATATTTACTTTATTCCACATTTGTTACTTCATATTTGTTACTTCATAATTGTTACTTTTGTCCTGATTAAATTACAGTGTCCTTCTATCCCGATTTTTTGATAATTTTGTCCTTCTGGACAAAAATCTATTTTTTCTTCCCAATTTGATTAAGAAAAGATTCATATTGGATAGAGGAGAAAGAAAATCAATTCCCAATAAAATAAAGAAAATATCTTTTCTAGATTTATCTCATTAATATCTAATATCTTATATTTAATATTTACAAGATATATATTGCTAATATCTAATATTGAATATATCTTTATTATATTACCATAAATATGTATATCAATTATATATGTGTATATATATACTACACATATATCCCCATATATTAATATCCAATATTAATAATAATATAATACTATGATTAATTAAGTTGCAAAATCCATGTGTATCAATATACATACACATGCGACACATACATATACATTATATGTATATTTAATTAATCAACATAATTAATATCTTGTATTATATTTATTCATAATAAATAAATACTACTATATTAATTTATCACTATAACACTTTATAGTCGAGATAAAAAGTTTCATTTCTTGGTTATCACTATAACCGAATTTTAATCCGACTAGATGTTCTTATGTGTGTGACCCGATAGGCTTCCGAATATGTTGGCCGTAAGCACAAAGTGCATTTACTAAAATGCCCTTCATACCTAATGATCATGGAAAGCGTCTAGCAACAAGCCATGACCCCCAATCATCGGAAGAGTCAAATGCAATGACTACTACCTTTCATGTGAAACGGTTACCATGTAAATAGAATCTTATCGCTATAATAATATCCATACGGTCGTATCTCGAGTGTCTATACATTAATGACCATATCTTAATCTGGATATCATGCTCTTTTGAAGTAACTCATTTACTCCCACTTTGCAAAGATTCACGAGAACTAGAAATTCCTTATAAGAAGGCTCTTTCGGATATTTACTCCTATTCATAGGATACGCGATTTCTGGACGAGCAATATGAATCCTACGCATGCTTCAGTATCATAATCAGTCACTACTGCATGATCGCCCCATGGCTAGGGGAAACCTCAATAGTGTCAAAGCATGACAATCCACACTGTGATGCCATAAAGACTCCGGTCTTAGGATAATTGCACAACCACCACATAGTGCGACACTAAATAAAGTAAGTGGGTCAGTCTAACGTATGAATTCTCTAATACACGTCCACGTACAGTCCAAGTGTCTCTACACTTTGATAGACGAGATATATCCCTATCTTCATAAGATGAAAGACATCTAATATGTGCCATTCTAATCGTACTATTAATGTCCCATTTAATAGTACATACGACTAGAGACAATTAAGTATCAAACCTTCTATAGTGAGTCGAGATCTCATCAACCGTAATCACCATTATGATTTCTCTTTCACAATTTGACACTAGGGACGTTATCATATATACAATATCGCAATAGTTCCATTAAATGAACAAATATATATAATAACAGAAAGCCATTTATCATATGTATAAGCATAAAAATAGTAGAAATGATCCGACCAGGTCGGATTCGGTCCAACCCGATTGGGTTTAGGACACTACTACAACACCATGGCCCAATGAGTCCACATCAACGTAAGCCGGATCGGTCCGGGTACAATCAAATCAATATGAAGCCTTCAGTCCCTCTCATACGGTGCAAAACGAAGCCAAGGGGCTGGTCATTCCACCCTTCAGATCATCAGTCCGCCAGCTCTGACCAAGCCCGCTCAACTAGGAGAACAAGCTATCACATGGAGACCACAAGACAGAGACTCTAGTCTAAGTTGGTTGGACTCAAAGATGGCCAAGGTTTGGGTCCGCCCCTCACCAGTCCGCCCCGACAGATGTCTAGTCTAATTAACGTCACATCATACTTAATTATGTCTTGTTGTCATTAGCCTAATCATCATTAGTAGTTCGCCTATATATAGTGGCTCAATGTAAATCATGTGACATCTTGAATATATACAAAGAAGACTAGACTCTGTCAATTTGTCGACTATAAGCTCGCCATTTATAGCTTTGAGTCCGACCAACTTTGTTCTTCATTGCCTCCGTGCACCACCGCACTTCGCCGGTAAAATCATATATAAACAGCTAGATATCCACCATAATACCACCGCAAAATCCACCGTGATAATTCCAAAATATCTTCATCGTATCTTCAGGTTAGCTACAAAGCTTCACAAATCTTGCACAAAATCATTGAGTGTTGCACTTGAGCTATTGCCAATCACTCGAAATTTTCGTCAAAAGATCTTGTCGAAAGCTTCCATCATCTTCAGTAGAATTTTCAAGGTCCGCATGCAAGCTCAAAGAGAAGAGCATGTAATCTTTGGGGTTTGCGTTCGATTCATCACCAATCTCCTTAGAATTCCGGCAGGCCTCTCGCCGGAATCTTCATCAGCATTTCTATGCTCTTCAAGTTTGTGCTTCCAGTTTTACAATGAATCTTTGAGTGTGCAACATGTTTGTGTTCACATCACAATGGATGGAAGAAAGTCGCTCATACATGTCACACCTGCCAAGGGGACCACTTAGAATCCACGAGAATTGCTGGCGTGGTAAACACAGAAATGAATCAAGGGGCCCGGTATGATGTGTCCTTATAGAGAGACCCTCTAATAGAAGATGATATGAACAATTATCTCACTCAGAAGGCAAGGACTAAGAACACCATTGAAACGGTGACAGGTCGTCCTCATGGAAAGGACATTGCGGAGTCATCAAGACAACGATGAGATCGTGAGGCGACTTTGGATAGAGAGCCGACTACTGAGTGCGATCCAAACGTAGCTGCTGCTTCGGCTCATGCTGATTACGTCGAAAGGATGTATGAGGCCAATGCTCAGCTTATCGCAAAGGGATTACCTCCAAGATATTAGCGTAGAAATATTGAAAACTTGCCTTGGTCTAATAACAATCCATCTCGACACTCTGAAAGAGAGGAGTGTGTCAACTCATCAGGTGATCGGGGCCATAAAAGAAGATCGGCCCTTGATCGTCTTGCTCCTGGGTCGTCAAATGGAACGTGGCTCTGAGACTATAGGGTAATGAGCATCAGGCCGCTCGACAGAACATCAGAAGTAGATGGGAGAGTAGCGAGAAAAATCTCATTACCAGTCACGGTCTGAAAATGTTTCAAGGCACACCACCACCCCTTCATTAGAAAACATATTCGAGATACAGATACATTTAGATAATCTACAGAGAGCAAAGCAGGACAGAGAGGATAGACAGACATGAGGAACCATCATCCTCACTGAGGATATTATAAACTCTACACCAGAAGGGGGCATCCACTATCCAACCTATCAGTATTATCATGGGACGCCATGCCCATATGAATGGCTCTCGGCCTTCAAGAGCAGGATCACCTTGGCAAATAGAAACGAATCCTTATGGTGTATTACTTTTGTCAGCAGCATGCAAGATACAGCGGCGACATGGATCCGCAACCTCTCTCCGGGATCAATTCGTTCTTGGGAGGATCTTGAGAATAAGTTCACTGTTGAATTCAAATCAGCAAGTCACCCAAAGAAAACAATCAATGACCTCTATGAGGTCCGTCAGGGAGAGAACGAGTCGGCTCAAAGTTATTACGAGTGATTCAATAAAGTCTATGAGCAGATTAAAGGCATCGAAGAAACCGAGGTCATAACCAGCTTTCAGACGGGTCTGGTCAAATGCAACCTTAAAACTGAATTTCCCTAAAACCTGTTGTAAACCTACAAGATCTGCTCAATAGAGCCAGGAAGTATGGAATATCCGAGCCTGACTTTTCATCATTCTCAGGCAAGGAAAAGGCTAGGGCCGATCAAAACCTACTAGGAGAAGATCAAAATAAGAATTGGGACATCAAGAAGCCCTAAAATTTCAAGGAGGAGGATGGCACTCTGCTCAACACTCCTCCCGGGCAAATAATGCATGAGATAAGGGACCGCTTGCTGAATCCACGTCCCATGAAGGCCGATGCAAAGATCCGTGATGAGTCACATATATTCGACTATCATAAAGATTATGACCACACCACAGATGAGTGTCGGGTTCTGAGGAAATATATTGAAAAGTTGATTGCCCAAAAGGCCCTAGATAAGTTCAAACGAGACGGCGGAATGCCAACACAGGAAACCCCCAACCTCGCCGCTACAGAAATGATATACAAATCATCCTTGAGTCTTTCCCCAGCAACAACCAACTAAAGACAGCTCCTTGAACTAGAGAGGCTTTGAAAATCCATTCGTCTTAGGCAATTCTGAACAAGCTCTTTCGTAAACTTGCAGCGAGTTGGCTGGCCCACTAGGGGTTATGGATGCGCCCATCCTCATACAAGTATGCATCAACAACACTGGGATTAATCGGGTCCTAATAGATACAGCGGCTTGCCGAGACATCCACTGCTATGACCGCCTTAAGAGGCTCGGTTTTGGGAAATCCAGATTGAAACCTTATAAAAGCACCCTCAAAGGATTCTCCAATGACAAAGTTTGGGTTTTGGGCACCATCGACTTGAATGTTCAGATAGGCGACTACGAGCCTAGCCAAACTGAGAGGGTAACTTTTCTTGTGGTCGACCTTCAGTCTCACTACAACATGATCTTAGCGATTCTGGACCGTAGGTAATTTCAAATGGTCGTCTCGGTGTCACACTAGAGGTCCAGGTTCTAGGTTTTATGCCGGAAATGGGGTCAGGGTCGCCGTCAGTCGGCCACGAAAGCTGCTCGAACACGTTACCAAGTACCGAACTGATATGCCGAAATCCAACACAAAGCCCGCAAATCCGAGGACTGGCCCAACATAAGCCCAACAAAGGATAACACTCACGACCCGTCTTGCTCGCACATCATAAGCCGAGTTACGCTAGAAGAACAGAGCCCGCCTCGCGCCTACACGAGCTTTCACAATCTATCAAGATGAGATGACCAGCCCACATGCAACTCAGCTCAAGCACCTCAGAGCCAATCAGCTCGCCCACATCTCATCATCAGCTCGGACAAGACTCAAATGCGACCTCCAAACAACAGAGCTCGCAACGGCCTCGGCATAAGCCCGCTCATCAAAGATCACCCCACGAACACACACATCTTAAACAAGCCCATTGTAAGCGTCGACTATGCATCTATAAATAACGATATCCTCTAGCACACCAGAACTTTATTATGTGGCTTGATCCCTTACACTCAAGGCTACGTAGGTAGCCACCTTGGCTCAGTCACAATCCCCCCAAAATAACCCTTTTTGTTGTACTTAATCTTCATGTTGTTCTTCAGATGAAATGATATAAAAGATACGAATTAACCAAACAAGCAGATACAAAAGGCATTCAAATTCAAATTTCATGTCGGATTGATGGAAAAGAGATTGCACGCGTTGAATGGATCCGAGAAGGCATAGTTACTTTTCATACAATTAGCAGGATGCCCACCGCATCTTCTTGTTTGTGATAATCTGGACATTATCAGTTGGCTCTGTTACCGGGAATCTCTTCATCGCCATTTTTTTCCGATCAAATCTGTGGCCTTTTCTCCATCTCTAAAGGTCTTAATCAACTAGGTTTTAGTTTTCCGACCGGCAATCACTGCGGTACCCATTAGAATCTTCATCAGCTTTCTAGAATCATCATCAAATCTACACCTAGAGCTTCAAAGTCTCGCCGGGAAACTCACTCGACTTTTCAGGATCTCTCAAGGCACTGGTAGAACCATCCTCATCAGGATCATCACCGGTGCCTCGGATCTTACAGACGCCCATGGACTTATGCGTGACCCGGCCACGGACTAAGGACACACATGACGACCTTTGGCTAAACATTTTTACAACAAGATCTTACAAGTGCCCATGACCTTGTCGCAAACCAGGGGGCCCACAGTGCTTTGCTCAACAGCGTCAGCTCGGCATCCCGAGAATCGTTCGGTAGTTCACCTCTCCACTCAAAATTGAAAAACTTTAATGAAAATATAGTTCGAATGGGAAATGGAACAAATACAGAAGAAGTGAAAGTTATGCGAATCAAACAGGCAAGGGCCAAAAAGCTCGGCTGCGCAAAAGTTTTGGGAAGTTACAAAGAAAGTCTTTAAAAATGAATAAAACAAGGTCTCCATTGAATTCACTAGCCAGGATGTTCCTCAGCCTCATCACAAAGGTCCGGAACTCAGTCCGCCGCCTCATTTGGATGACTCTCATCTACTTCCTTTGCGACTTCTCCCTCTAGTCTTTTAATCAGAGCAGTCAAGTTATCAACCTCCACCGTACTCTTTATTGAGCCTCTGGACCGCTTTGATGGTAGTCGGATCTTTCATGTTGAGGAGAGCTTAGATTTTTTTTGGGTTCGCCTTGATCCCTCTTTGGTTAACCATGAATCCAAGAAACTTGCCCGCCTGGTCACCAAATATACATTTGGCCGGATTGAGCTTCATCAGGTGTTTCTTAATGTTCTCGAAGGTTTCTAGGAGATCAGCGTTGTGGCCTTGGCGGGATAATTTCACAACCATGTCAATGATGTAAGACTCTAAGTCCTTCCCGATCCGCAAGCGTAAGACACGATTAACCATTCTCTGGTATGTTGAGCCAACATTATTCAACCCAAGTGGCATCATCTCGTAACAGTACAAACCCCCAGAAGCTCTGAAGGCTGTCTTTTCTTTGTCGCATTCTACCATTCTGACATAATGATATCCGGAATAGGCATCCAGAAAACTTAATGTTTCAAAACCAGCGATTGAATCCACTAAGCGATCAATTCTTGGAAGGCCGTATGGATCCTAGGGCATGCCTTGTTGAGATCTGTGAAATAAACGCACATCCTTCACTTACCGTTGTGCTTTTTAACCATCACCACATTTGCCATCAATCGGATAGGTTAGCTCTTTGATGACACCAGCATGTATCAGTTTATCGATTTCAACCTTTATAGCGGCATGTTTCTCTATAAAGAACTGTCTAGCCTTTTTCGTATTAGGGTGAAGGCCGGGTTGACGCTTAGTTGGTGCACGCGATCTCGGGCTCGACTCATCTCACGTCTGTTACAACCCATGAAAACGTGTCTAGGTTGGGCTTGAGTTGAGAGATCAGCCCCTCTTTTTCTTGATCAGACAAGTGAGCTCAAATCTTAACCTTCTGATCGGGATAGGCTTCATTGATTATGACATCAATCAATTCGTCTTCCGCCGTGAAATCGGGATCGTCTCTGACCTAAAAAGTTTCACATTATTTTTGGGGGAGCGAGTTCGGTAACCATATTGATTCGGTGGGGCCCTACTAAGAACTCTGGATGTTCAATTCAAGACCTCTTGTTTTCGGAACGGGTTATCCGGACATGCTCGAGCATTTTCCCCGAAAGGCTGACTGCAACCCCAATCATGTTTCCTGCTTGGAATTTGACTCTCTAATCTGGGACGGAGACGACCGTTTGAAATAGCCCGAGGGCCGTTACCCCTAGGATCATGTTATAACTTGAATGGAGATTAACCACGAGGAAAGTTACCTTTTTTTTTATTAAAAACGGCTCGTAATCGAACATTTGCACTTCGATGTCGATGGCGCCTTTCTACTGAACCTTGTCTTTGTTGAATCCTTCGAGGATGCCAAAATGAGGCCTCAGATGTGATTCAAGGAAGCCCAAATTATTGAAGCAGTCATAGGAAGCCCAACACTCACCTATCTATCCTTTTGTTGAACATAAGACCCCCTTGATTGGTCTGGGATGTCGATGTATTTGTCCAATGCGGGCAACCTCGGCGGGGGGACAAACTTGCTGATAGGAAGTGTTAGGTGATTCAGACGGATGAGCTCTTGATTGGTTTGATGTATCCTTTCTGCATAGGCAGCATGAGCAAATAATGCTTTCACGTAGAGTTTGTCATATGCCTCTATCTCTTCACGGGGAGGTAGTTGGCATGAACGAGTCGGCCGAGATGTCTCGCCTGCGTTCCTTCCTTTGTTTTGATCATTAGCAACGGCGAGCTGGTCGAGAGCTTCCTTGGACCTCACTCTGTTAGCGAGGTGAGTACGCGCATCGTACTAAGGTAAATCCTCGCCTTGAGGATTAGGTGTCACACGTTCTTCGGGGTCTTCGTTTACGGTATTTTGACACATTGTTGCGCCGTCAGTAGCCTGTATGGTGCCCTTACCTATTATTTTGGCGGTTAGGCATAGGCCCTCATGCAATGGGCCCCCTGTAGATCTTTTTTTTGAAATGTTAGCGACGGAAATGGTGGTCTGCTTACGTGGAGGTGTTATTGATGAAGAGGTGATGAACCGAGAGAAGATTTAACGACTAGTGGTGTCTTCATATTTGGGGTTTTAAAGGAACAAGAGGAATATCTTGCTAGATTTCTGAGAATCAGGTTGAATATCTCGTAAATCTGGGGATTCTGGAAAAACTGGATGAAGATTCTGATGAATATTCAACCGGAAAAGTAAAAAGGACGGCTTTGGAGCGTGTAGAAAAAGACGCCTATATAAAGCTAGATCTAAGAACAGCGGCTACGAAACTCAGATCTGACCGGAGAAAAATTCTATAATGCGTAGATTTCCCGGTAACAAAGCCAAATGATAATGCCAAAAATATCAGGAATGAGATTTAGTAGATGTGTATGAGAATATCTGGATTAAAGGTGATGTTTGGTTGTGTTTAGCTCAAGAAATATATGAAGATATAAAGAACACTCAAGAACACAAAGTCATTTGACAAATTGGCAGAGCTTGACCTGCTTTTTCTATTATGCCCCCCCCCCCCCCCCCTTTTGAAGGGTAAAATGTGCCGCTATATTTATAGGGATTACATTGCTGGTGATTACATGGCGGGTACAAAGAATATATGTAGTTCATAAATAAAAATGCGGGTTGAGCTCTCGATTATGCATCTCGGCCACTACGGACTCTTCACCTGTAACTTGACTTTGCTGCCCAGTCGAGCGGACTGTGAGCTGAGGGGTGGTCGACTCGGCCCCCAGTGGTTTGTCTCGCCTTGTAGATGGTGTATGAAGGCTTTGTTACCGACGCCCCTTGTCTAACCAATGATAATTATCATAATGGTGTGTGGCGGATTGGATTATTCTTGATCCAGCTCGTCATATATGGATGCGAGTTGATTGGGCCAAGGGCCATATTCATTATTGGGCTTGTATGGAGGCCCAACTTGAATCTGAGGGCTTCTTTACGAGCTTGGCGTATCACTACATAATAAATACGGTGTGAACCAAAAATATAATAACACAAATATAATACACGTGTGTAAATAGCTAATAATAATATCTCGTCTCCGTCTCTTGGCTCAGCTGCCGGAACGGGCATCTGTTCTATCTTATGCTAACTATGGTTGACATTGTATTTCATGTGATGAAATGTCCAATATTTATATTCTTTCCATATTTTGTTTCCATCAACGTTGACCAGTGACCACTCCGGTTCCTTTTTGTTGTTTTTGTTGTTTTTTCCCTTTACATGGATATTTGAATAAATTGACGTTCATCGGGTACTCTATACGAATTCTTTATTTTATAATTTTAAATACACATTTTTATAGTCTATGAAATCTTTATCTAAAATGAAATGTATCTGATTCTATATTTTACATTATGCATGCAGTAGATATAAAGAAAAATTTATAGAATCTGACTGAATGGGCTGTAAATGTAAAAGAAATTTTACAAAAGCGTTATTTTTCCTAAATATGACTGTTGAAATCTCTAAAATAAATATTTTAAAGGATTCATAGGTTCTGCTTCAAATGCTATTACTTCACACCGAGCTGGGTATATATCTCGGTCTCTATATATCCATTTTTTATAATGTAATTATTGAATTGGTGGGTTGTGTGCATGTATATTTGGTTGGCACTTGGCAGGGGATCCTTTTAGGTAATGACGAGTAAGTCCAAAGAGTAAAAACCAAGTTTACCACTATAAATTGAAACTAAATTTAACTATAAGATCATATACCCTTTAATTTCGCACAAATAAAAACTTATTTCCTTCTTAATTTTAAGGAAAATGGAAAAGCTTTCTTGCATTGTCTTTCTTCTGCTCATTATCACATGTAAGTCAAGTTTTAAATTTTTTAAATTTTCTTTTTACTGTCGATTGTTTGTTCATCTCTTTGAATGATATTTTACTACTATATACTCTCGTTTAATCCTAGCAGATTCCACTATGGCAGCTGCTGAAGCTAACGAAGGACTGAATGGAGCAACAATCTCACCAAAAAAGAAGACACCAAATAAGCTTTTTGGGTTTACTTCTTTCCAGAAAAACGAGGATGATCCACCGGAGGCTTGTGCCGGAACAAATCTATGCCCTAATGGAACTAGATGCCGCGGTGAGTGCAAATGTGTCTTCGGGGACTGCTATCCTCCTCTAGGACAAGGAGGAGACTGATTCTAAAATCTTTTTTGAAAAGGGGTGTCAAGAATAGACACAATTTCAAATTTACAAAATACTTACGTTTAAAATAAACGGGCGAACATGATAACTAAGTTTACTATGAGGGTTTTTCTTCATTATTATGGTTGTCCGCGTATCTTCGTTTAGATTTTTTTTTTTTTGAAGGGATCTTCGTTTAGATTTGTGGTTTTTATTTGTGACGCCCCGTTTCCGGATACCGTATCCTTATCCGGAAATAAACGTCCGGCACGTATATAGCTTAATACTTAATTCAATTATATACGCAAGCCCCACGTAATCAACATCAGAGTTAAACCGGAACAAGAAAAGACACGGAAAGCTTATATGACATACGACGTCGAATAGAATAGTAAACATCACCAACTATTCATCTTACACGTCACAACGTTTCAAACAAGCCAAACTGTACCAAACTAGCATATTACAACCAAAGGAAACCATAAGTTTATACAAGTAGTCTAAGCAAAAGATATAATATCATATATCGTCACCCAAAACGGAAATAGGTAAACTAGTAAAAATAGCTTCAATAGCCATCAAGAGCTCACTCCTCAAAGTACACGTCTTCCACGCATCTTGCATCATCTTCTCGGGATGGGAAACAACATAATAAAGGAGGGGTGAGTACATAAGCACTCAGTAAAGGGTAGAAGCACCGAATCTAAAACAAGCATTATCATTACTACCACATATGTATAAAAACTCACTCCCCTCTACTGGTCACACTAGTAAAACTCAACCAATAAGGGGAGTTGTTACACACAAGATCTAAGAACACTTTGCATGGTGAGAATGCACCACGACATATCCTCAGCTCCTCATACGGCATTGCTGCTACCCATGTGGGAGACTACCCACCCACGCAATGCTACCTTTTTAGAGGGGTAATAGTCCCAACCCGTGAAACATAAACGTGCCTTACCAAAGACCAAGGTGTTTTATCTTTTAGACTCTCAATTATGTTCAGGCGTTGTAAAGCTAACCATCTAAGTTCATTCCACATAAAATGCTTCCAAGGGACTTCTAATCCTTGGCCATTCTATATCATAGCTTAACACATTGCACATAAGACGTAGGTTACAAAACACAACATCCTGCAAAGTCAAGTGCGGAGGAGGTTGGCACGGTGCGGATCCAAAGCCACCAGAACCCATACACCTTAGCTTATCACATAACATACAAGGTTTTACACTAACACATGCTCAAATATGGTGAAAACATGTTTAAAAGATTACGGTTGAACACCTTTTTACCTCAGATCTGTGAAGAAAAGCGACACTGTGAATCTTGTGGTGTCCTTGATAGTGACATTATGCTAATACTAAGTTGTCTTTCTACAGCACTTCAGGTGTATTACTATTACTCCAGCATTATAAGAGTATATTTATTTCTATATGTAATAAAAATATATATCATATATGCATGTATTCACGGCAAAGGGTTTATATAGCCATTTACACAAAACGTTAGTCATACAAGGGAATAACGTGGCTGTGTATATTATTGCCACTAAGCTTTAACAGATGGTGAGTTATTAGATAATGTGGCCAACACTTGGATATTGGATTGATACTAATCAGCAATATATATGTTTCCATGTAAGTATCAACGTGGCTTCAAGAAATTCCAAGCTAATCAACTTGAGGTACATACATATATAATAACTCATAAATAATACATACATACAATAATTATTTATATGTTATATATACATAAATAAGATAAGAGACAGATACATGTACATTTATACATATATATTAATAATAACTTTAATACAATTACCTAATACATGTGATTGATTTGTCGGTCCGACGGGTTGATCGATTAGGAAAGATAAAAAATGAATGACTTAATTAATTTTAAAATAGAAAGATAATGGTAACATTAGTATACCCATAAAATCTCCGAAATGACATATTTGCCCTTTCGTGAAATTACGGGGTATCACATCCTTTTCCCTTTAAAAGAAGTTTCATCCTCGAAACTCATACATACCGGTAGGTATGGTTGCTCCACCGAACCAATACCAAAGGGATCTTTCGGTTTTTAACCATCCGCACTTTCCTTTCAAGTATTCGGATTGGTCTCTCTTCATATGACAAACATTTTCCTTGATCAACTCCGGATCCACATCATCTCCTACATCTAACTTAGTCTAACACATTTTCAGCATTGAAATGTGGAAGACATTATGGACTCTTGATAGGGATTCTGGTAACAGCAACCGATAAGCTAAGGGTCCAACCCTTTCCACAATCTCAAAGGACCAACATAACGAGGGCTCAACTTTCCTTTTTGCCCGAACCTTCTTACTCCTTTCATTGGCGAAGCCCTCATATATACTTTATCGCCGCCTTCAAATTCCAATGGTCGTCTCCTCACCTCGGCTCAACTTTTCTGTCTGTCCTGAGCTTCCTTCATATTCTGTCGAACCAAAGCAACTTTTTCTTTTGCTTGTTGTACTAACTCTGGCCCGGTAATAAGTTTCTCACCAATCTCATCCCAATAGAGAAGAGTCCTACACTTCCTCCCGTATAAGGCTTCGAATGGTGGCATCCCAATGCTTGCATGATAGATATTGTTATAGGCGAACTCAGCAACCGATAAGTAGTTCTCCCATGAACCACCTACCTCCAGAACACAAGCCCTTATGTCCTCGAGGGTCTGAATGGTCCTCTCAGACTATCCATCCGTTTGCGGGTGAAATGTTGTGCTCATATCCAATTTAGTGCCAAAAGCTATCTGTAGGTTCTTTCAAAATCTACTTACAAATCTGCTATCTCTATCCAAAACTATCGATACTGGAACTCCATGTAGTTTCACTATGTTATCCAAGTATAAAGTTGTCAACTGTATTAGGGACATATGCTCCTTAACGGGTAGAAAATGAGTTGATTTAGTCAAACGATCAACAATGACCCATATCTTATCAAAACCATGTTTGGTACGTGGTAGTCCACTCACAAAGTCCATTGTGATTTTCTCCCACTTCCATTCTGGAATCTCCAAGGGTTTAAGCAAACCACCTGGTTTTCTATGATCAGCCTTAACTTTCTAGCAGGTGTCACATCTAGCCACAAACTCTGCGATCTTCAGTTTCATAGAGGGCCACCAGTAGTATTATTTTAGCTACTTATACATCTTGTTTGCCCCGGGTGAACTGAAAAGGCTATTGTTGGTCCCTTGAAAAGGCTTTGGTTAAGTTTAGAGGGGGGTGAATAAACTTAACACTTAAAACTTTTGGAGTTAACAAACTCGGCAAAGTTCGAGTCCGCGACGCTTTCGCAGTCCGCGACGCTTGATTTTACCGAATTTGTTGCGTGCGAATATATTCAAGTTAAGCCTTATTACTTGTTGTTAAAATATGATAGTAAGTATTAGATACTCAGTAGTGTAAGTGTGTGTGATTCAGTTGCTAGTTTCAGTAGATTGATGTGCTTAATATATTAAATGCAGAAAGTAAGAAGGCAATTTTTATAGTGGTTCTAGGTGGTGTAATCCTGTCACTCCACTCTTCTTCTGTGATGTTGGAGGTAATTCACTAGAGATCTTTAAGCTTGCAGTTACAAAAATCCCTAAGTTGTCTGTCCTTCACCAATAACTATGGCTTAACAAACTGAACACTTGGAACATGTAAGATTGCTGCTCCAAAGTCTTCCACTGGTCCTTGAAGGGTAGGATTGACTCTTCACTAGCTCCACCACAAACAACAGTCCTTGACACCCAAAGGATGCTTCACTGTCTTCAGCAGGTTTCTTATAAAAGAGAGGTTGAATCAAGTAAGTGATTCAGCTTTGAGCAGCTTGATCAGGATGAAATGATCAGCAGCTTGATATCTTCAAGTGTGTAAACTTGATGTAACTTGATAGCAGGTTACACTTGAAGAATTTACCAGATCAGTAGCTTTAAGCTCAGTGATATCAGCAGGGTGAATTTCTTGATAAGAATCTGATAGCTCAAGATTGATTGTTTTTCATCTATGTTTCATCATGTGTATCTGAATCAGGAGTCCTCTATTTATAGGTGGGAATCCTGTGACTTATGTTTGAAATTCAAACATAGCCGTTTGAGATTTGTCCCCATCTTGACTTGCTTTCTGTCCCTGTACATAGTACTGACACTGTCAGTTACTTTTTGACAGTTTTCAGACTGTCCACCCTTTGACTTGTATCCATTGGATAAAAGCTCTGAACCTTTCCAACGTTCCTTTATTATTAACCATTGATTTGTTGACAAAATCAAGAGTTGTTATCTATCCTTATCCTTGTAATTTTCCAATGTAACCTTTGATTAATTCGAGATATATATCAAACAGGTTCCTGCGTATGTAAGTCTGCTGAAATACTTGTCAGTCAGTTGTTCCAATTTTGATGTGTTTATAAAACACTGCAACTGACTTCTTTATATCTAACTTTTTGTTATGAAGTTAGATTACACCATTTTGAACATAACTAAGTTCCAATCACCCCTTAACTTATGGAACTTAGACCTTGTACACAAGGTATATGTAATCAGTTTAGGTCATCACAGACTTCCCTAAATTCTGATTCCATATCCTTGACTTTAAATACTAAGTTTGATCCCTTAACCTTCAATAACTGAGTTTGAGCCCTCAGCCTTCAGTCTTCAGCAGGTTCCTAAACTAGTCTACTGACTCAGGTACCTTACTGACCTAGACAGGTCTGCTAATGAAAGTCAGCTGACCTTTTACAGTGCTTGTTTGATCAAACCTATACAAAGATCAAACTCTAAGAAGCCTATACATTTGATCTAGACATCTTTTTGCCATTGCTCTATAACCGCTAGTCTGGCACTGATCATTAAAACTTAAAATATGTCCAACAATTTCCCTCTTTTGGTAATGATGCCAATACCCTCCTTACAGCAAAGAAAAAAGGATAAAAACAAAACAGAACAAATTCAGTCATTTCTCATTATAATCATATGTGTTCATCATTATTACAAACTAGATTCAGCAAAAGATAAAGAAATATGAAAGTCTGCTGATCTAGTTCCTCCTTTCTCTCTCTTGTCTCTCTTTCTTGTTGTTCTTGATATTCTCTTATCTCTCTGACCATGTCTCTCATCCATTGATTTTCAATAAGGGAAAAATCAATATGGGGATTTACTTCCTTCCACCATTTCCATGACTCGGGTAGAGTTAGGTTGATTTGGTGTACTCTGAATCCTAGACGCATGTACAAAAGTTTGAACTCTTCCATTGACTCTTTTGCAGATGCAGTAGGTAGACTTCTTCCACCTCTTCCACTTCTACCACCTCTGTGTGAAGCTTTTAAACTTTAACTCTAGCTTCCCAGAACTTAAGTCCTAAGAAGGAATTTAGCCCTTCATGGAAACCTTTGTCATGGTAAGGTCTCCTCTTATTGTAGTATAGCTTCTTGTATTCTTTGAAGAGGTCATCAGACAGTTGAAATCTGCCAAGTGCAGGTTCTCTGAATGCATTTGTATCAGCCTCCCATAAAAAATTCTTGCAGCCTCTTTTGCTACTGTTGTTTGGCCCTCTTCCCCCTTATTGATATCATCAACAAAATGGGACAATAAACCATGAACACTCTCATGTGTGATCACCAAGTTATTTGGTTGACCTTCCATTATTTCAGTTCTGGTGTCAACTGCAGTGATCCTTCCTTCCATTGTTTGCTCCAGTAGAGTTAACCTCTCAGTGATCTTAGGATCTAATGCAACAGGTTGAGTTGTACCAGCAGGGTCAGGCATAGCAGAATTGGGTGCCTCAGCAAGTTTGTCAAGCTTCTTGTGAATGGAGGCAAACTATGCTTTCAAGAACTGTTCCTTGAGTGTATTGCCTTGTTTTATACCTCTCACATCTTTGGTTAGGTCAGCAAGAACAAACTGAGTGGATGTGATGTTGGAAGCAACTGTTTCAGTAGTCCTCCCTCTATTTTCAAGCAAGTTCATCAAATCTTCAAATCTTTGCTCTTGTCTATTGAGTTGAGTTCTTAACTGTGTAATGTCATCTCTTACAGCCCTCAACTCATCCAAAACATGTGATGGTACTGCACCAGCCACACCTCCAGCCACATGTGCTGGTTCTTCAACATTATACTGAGCCCTTTGTCTGCTGACAATCATGGCCCAACTCTTATCCCTTCCAGCAGGGTCAGGACCTCCTTCAACCATAGCACCAAAAATATCTTCTAAAATGGGATATTGTGCTGGTTGAGGTTCCAAGTTAGGTTCTTCTTCAAACAATGGTACATTTGCCTGTTGAGGTTCAGCAGCAACAAGTTCTTCCTCAGGCAATTGAAACTCCTCATCACTGAAATCATAGTCTAGCAGCTGTTCATCCTCATTAACAGCAGTCTGCTGACTATCCTTTCCATCAATAGCCTTTACTCCAGTAGGCTCTACTTCAGTAGCCTGCACAATACTCACAGGTGTTTCAGCAACCTGTGCTATAACAATTTCTTCAACTTGTGCAGGGGTTTCCTCCAAAACCCATTGTAAGTTCCAACCTTTGTCCAGGTGCTGTCTGATCCTCAGCAACCTGTACCTCCAGTTCCGACCTTTGTCCAGATGTTGTTTGTTCCTCAGCAACCTGAACCTCCTCAAAAAGTAGGGGTGATCATTCAAAACCCATCACCAAATCCAATCTCTGTCCTATCACTGTTTGTTCCTCAGTGATCAAGACTCTTTGTACAAGAATTGCAGGAAATATTGCCATATTTTCTTCCAGAAATCCTCTAGCATCAGCAATCTTCTGTAGAGTATCAACAGTTTTAAATAGAGTGTCATGGGTATCAATCCACTCCTGATATTGAGCTGAATCCTCTGAACTGATGTCAGGCTCACTGTGTGCAATGACAGTCTCCTCATCCGAATTTCCAAATTGCTTGTTGTCAGGATGTCCATCAGATTCCACCACAAATAAAGTATCAGACATACCAACCAGCCTATTGTCACCAAAATTTATACCATCATTGATTAGAGTCTCCAAATCATCTATAGTTAGATCTTCCAGATCTTCATCCATTTGATCAATTTGCTGGCCTTCAGCAGACTTGCCACCACCAGTAGACTGTTCTACTCTCGGTTCAGTTGACAATGCAGTTCCACTGGCTTCTCTTTGATGTGTAGGATGATCATCATCTGAATCAGACGATGATGAATCATCACTATCTGGTGAATCTCTAGGATCCTTAAACATGATACCTCCTTCTTGCTTTTCTTCCTCAGTGAGTTCCATCAACCTCATTTCCAACAAAGAAGTATCAACCCCCAAGTCAAGAAGATTTTCCACTTCTAACTTTTCAAAGGCCCATTCCTCAAAATCTGTCATTGGCTCAGCATCTGGTTTTTGTCTCTTATAGTAGCCAACTTCCACTGAAAATAATCAGCAACCAGCTTGAGTTTGGGATCAACAAACCCTTCTTTCCTTTTCATTTCTTTCCTCTCAAAGGGCATTGATGGCTTTCTAAGAACTGTATGTTCAGCTTGTTGTCCTCCAAAGGTCTCAACAAGCAAATTCAGTGTTTCTTCAGCAGATGCCATCAGGTCAGTAGGCTCATCAGATTGCAAATTTGTCCCTACTACCTCCATCTGCTCAACACTAGGTTCCTCCTTACTTACATGCTCATCAGCAGGGTTAGCAACAGGTTGACCTTCCCTCTGAATTATTGCAGAAATGGCAGGTTCTTGTACTGTTGTATCAATTTCCACAGCAGGTGCAGATTCAGTAGTCTGATGTGGTTCTTCAGTAAGTTGCTCAACAACAACCTCTCCAGCCTCAGTATGCTCAATAGCCTCTTCTTCTACTTCCCTTTGGTCCTCCAGGACCCTCAACTCCTTCCCTTTTCCATGTTTCTTCTTTTTAACAATTTCCTTCATTCTCTTTGAAGGTCTTTCAGCTTCAATTTCAGCAGCTTTTCTCTTTCTTCTATCTTCCTTCTGTTGCTCTTTTAAAATTTCAGCAATAGACTTCTCATTTACGACATCAGTAGGGTCAGTAACTTCAACTTCAACTGGACCCTCAGTAGACTCAGCAGTCTCTACTGATTGCTTTCTAGTTTTCTTAGGCTTTAGTAGCTCAGTTATCTTTCTAGTGTCAGCAACCTTTCTCTTTTCAGCAACTTTCATCGGTGCAGCAGATTTAGTAACTTGTTCAACCTGCTCACCACCAGCATCATCATCTCCATCATTGTCACTTTCTGTCTTTTCAGTGTCCAACTCTTCGTCATCATCCAAACCAGGGATGAGATAGCTGATCTCCTTCTTATTTCTGGACTTGTTGAGTTTTTCAGGTGCAACATCAGCAACCCTCAAATGAGTTAGCAGGGCCTGAATCATCAAACCCAAAGGCATTGTTTTGGACTTCCTTGTCCCTTCTCTTTCCTCAGTTATCACCTTCTTCATGTATTGGACAAAGAATCCGGCCCAATCAAATTTCATGCTCTTGCATATGATTATCATCATGTCAATCTTGGGTCCAGACAATGTGTCAAGACTTCCACTGAATCCCAGAATGTTCTTGGCTATAATCTTACTCAGCAGATTATACTCCATCCTGATATGCTTCACATTGATGCTCAGTGTTGATTTGATAGCATTGTTGGTCTTTATTTTATCAACAAAATCCAATCTTGACATCCCATTTCTTCAGGATTGGTTGGAGCATTATTACCAGGTCCAAATCCAAATACTTCCCTCAGCAGGTTTGAGTAAACTTCAATCTCTTGGCCATTAACTGTGGTAGTGAATGTCTCTCTATCATCTCTTATCACAATGTTCCTTCAAAAATTTGCAACATTCGTGTAGGAGATGCTTTCTAATCTCAGATTTAGAACATCTTCCAATCCTTCATATCTTCTGATTCTTCTACCAATATTGATGGCAACTCAGTTTTGTTAGCATCAACAACAAATCCTCTGACACTTTGGCTTGTTCCAATGTGAATATCATCCTTGTCCGCAATTAGAGATGAAAAAGATGAAGAAGAAAGCTTTCAAATCTGTGTTCACACAGTTTATCTTCATAGAAAAATGATCTGAAGGTTGTAAGTAATGTCTTTGTGTATATATCTTCTATATATATAGAGAAAGTAGTAGGTGGTAACTGTCAGATAAAGTGTTGTACGTGCACTGTAGCATTAACCACAATTAAAGTTGGAATAAATGTGACGTTGCCACGTGTCCCACTAATTGATTCTATGAGAGCTATAACCGTTGGATATTTGTATTATAAAGGATAAGAATAATATCCAATTACTGTTGACTTTCATTTAAGTTTGACTGTCTTGTTACGTATAGTTCAGCAAACCTTGATCTTCAGTTGGGTTGGATCAGCAGCCTACTGACAAAGACGCCACAGCAGCCTACTGACAAAGTTACTCTGTTGATCTTCAAATACCCTTGTTTTGTCCAACTAATAATACAAGATGAAGTTTAATACCAATGACTGATTTGTCAAGTGAGCTCACCCAACAGGACAAAGACCAATCCCCTTGGCAACTTCATTTGCTCAATTGTCCAAACATAAATAAGTACATGGAATTGTTGATACCAATGACTAGTCTGCTAAGTGAGCTCACCCAACATAGCAAAGACTAATCCCCTTGGTGAATTCCAGTACACAGCTGATCATTAAAGTATATCAGTCAACCTTTATAATTCCAAGTTCAGTCCTTAACTTTGCAAATCTTTCACTATCCAATTGTTTTGTGAATATATCAGCAAGTTGATCTTCAGTAGGGATGTAAAGAACCACCACATCTTTCATTTCAACATGATCTCTTATAAAATGATGTCTCACATCAATATGCTTGGTTCTTGAGTGCAAAACAGGATTTTCTGTGATTGCAATTGCACTTGTATTGTCACACATTATAGGAATTTCTCTTTCTTCAATTCTATAATCCATTAACTGTTGTCTTAACCATAGTATTTGTGCACAGCAACTTCCAGCAGCTATATATTCAGCTTCAGCAGTAGAAGTTGATATAGAATTTTGTTTCTTGCTAAACCAGGAAACCAGTCTATTTCCCATCAACTGATAGGTTTCTGTGGTGCTTTTTCTATCAATCTTGCATCCAGCATAATCAGAATCTGAGTAGGATATAACTTTGAAGCTTCCATCTTTTGAATACCATATCCCTACTCCCAAAGTCTCTTTTAGATACTTGAGAATCCTTTCGACTGCAGCTAGGTGACTCTCCTTTGGTTTTGATTGAAATCTTGCACAAACACCTACAGCAAATGATATATCGAGTCTGTGCGCGATGAGGTACAAAGAAACCGACTATCATCCTTCTGTATAAAGTCTGATCAACATCTTTGCCTTCTTTATCTTCATCCAATCTAATGTTTGTACTCATAGGAGTTGATACCATACTGCTGTTTTCCATACCAAACTTCTTCAGTAGCTCCTTGGAGTAATTGGTTTGATGAATGAAGATTCCATCTTTCATTTGTTTGACTTGTAATCCCAAAAAGTAGTTCATCTCTCCCATCATACTCATTTGGAACTTGCTTTTCATGAGATTGGCAAACTTTTCACATAGCAATTCATTTTCAGAACCAAAAGTTTTGTCATCAACATAAATTTGTACCAGCAGGGTGCTGTTTCCTTCATTGATTCTGAAAAAAGTCTTGTCAATGGTTCCTTTGGTAAAACCATTGTCCACCAAGAATTGAGATAGGGTCTCATACCATGCTCTTGGTGCTTGTTTCAAGCCATAAAGTGATTTATTGAGTATGTACACTTTATCTGCTTGATCTTTAACTTCAAAACCAGGAGGTTGCTGAACATAAACCTCTTCTTCCAGAATGCCATTCAGAAATGCACTCTTGACATCCATCTGGTATATTTTGAAGTTTTTATAAGCAGCATATGCCAAGAATAATCTTATAGCTTCCAATCTTGCAACAGGGGCATATTCATCAAAATCTATTCCTTCTGCTTGAGAATAGCCTTTTGCTACTAGTCTGGCCTTATTACTTACAATGGTACCAGATTCATCCAATTTGTTTCTGTATACCCATTTTGTTCCAAATATATTTGCATGATTAGGCCTTTCCACTACTGTCCAAACTTTATTTCTTTCAAAATCATTCAATTCCTCTTGCATAGCAATTATCCAATCTGGATCTGATATTGCTTCTTCAACAACTTTAGGCTCCATTTGAGATAGAAAACAAGTGAAAATTGCTTATAATTGTCTTCTAGTTCTCACACATTGTTGTATATTGCCAATAACTTGCTCGGCAGGGTGATGCCTTAACCATTGTGGATTTTGGTTAGATTGGTTCTCAGGAACATCATCTTCAGTAGGGTCTACTGTTGCTTCGACGGGAGTTCGACGGATCCTTGAACTGCCTCAGTTGTTGCAACAGTAGTGTTATCAGCAGGGTGTTTAGCAGGGTGTTCAGCAGGGGCAGAGTCAGAAATCTTTAAGTCATTTATCCTTTCCAAAACATCAACACATTCTGGATCAGTGACTTGAGGATTCTCAGCAGGTTCTGAAGTTTCATCTTCCATTCCAGTAAACTTCGGTTCATCAAATACAACATGTATTGATTCTTCATGTTTCAGTGTTCTTTTATTCAGTACCCTAAATGCCTTGCTGACAGAAGAATATCCCAAGAAGATTCCTTCATCTGATTTTGGTTGGAATGTCTTCAATTGTTCTTTATGATTTAGTATAAAACGTTTGCTCCCAAATGGATGGAAATAGGATATATTAGGTTTCCTTCCATTCCAAATCTCAAAAGGTGTCTTCAGCAGCTTTTTGTTCACTGAGGTCCTATTTTGTGTATAGCAAGTTGTGTTAATTGCTTCAGCCCAGTATCTTTCAGGTAATAAAGCTTCACATATCATAGTCCTTCCCGCTTCTTTCAAAGTTCTGTTTCTTCTCTCAGCAACCCCATTTTGCTGAGGTGTACCAGCAGTAGCTAGTTGATGTAGCACACCATTATGCTCACAATATTCTCTTATCACTTTATTGAGGAATTCAGTACCCTTGTCTGATCTGATCTTCACTACTGTCAAACTTTTCTCATTTTGCAGTCTCTTCAAAAGTTCAGGCATCTTTAGAAGTGTTTCACTTTTCTTGTTCATGAATACTACCCAAGTGTATCTTGAATAATCATCCACAACTACCGGAGTGTACTTCTTTCCTGTTACACTTGTTGGTGTTACTGGTCCAAACATATCCATGTGCATCAGCTCCAAAACTCTTTTTGTTGAATGCTTAGTTTTTTATTTGAAGCTCGATTTTTTTTGTTTACCTTGCTGACAAGCATCACATATAGCATCCTTTTTGAATGTGATCTTAGGTAAACCAATCACCAGTTTCTTTTTCACCAACCGATTGATATCATCAAAATTTAGATGATTTAACTTCTTATGCCATGACCAATTCAGTTCTGACTTAGTGTGCACAATCAGGCATGTCTCTGGAACAGCAGTAGACCAGTCCACAACATACATGTTTTGTTGTCTTCTTCCAGCCAACACAACTTGATCACCTCTTTCACTAATGACAATATAGGTGCCTTTGTCAAAAGTGACCTTGTAACCCATGTCACAAAACTGTCCAATGCTCAGTAGGTTGTAGTCCAGTCCTTCCACAAATGCAACATTCCTGATAGTTAATCCATTTCTTACAAGTGTGCCATATTCTCTTGTGTATCCTGGTGTGTTCTTGTTGCCAAAGTTGACTCTTGGACCATCCTTTGCCACATAGTTTGTCAAACAATGCTTCTTCTTTGTCATATGTCTGGAACATCCACTGTCAAAGTACCAGACACCCTACAAAACAAAGTTAATGTGTTTTAGGTACCCAAAACTGTTTGGGTCCATAGTGGTCAGTGGTAAGCATGACCCTTGGCAAATTTCCAGAAGGTCTTCTTTGAAAAGTAGTATACTTTTGTTCATACATGTATTCTACACATCCATAAGGTCTAACATTTGGTTGTGTAGGACTCACATATGCTTTCTGGCCTTTTGGTATATAATGCTATTTGAAGTGATTACTATTGTTAGAAGCACTAGCATAACCATAAGTTTGCTGTCTGTTAGGAATAGCCCTATAATATGGAGTCTGCTGAGGTCTTGTATAAGTCCTCTGCTGAGTCCTTTGCTAAGGTTTTACCCTAGCAGTATGGTTATACCTGTTGTTTCTAGCAGTGGGGGCAGGAATATTCCAATCTTCATCAGGAGGGAACAATCTACCTTTCCCCCTGAGATAAGTATCCCTAGAATGATTGATATTTTTAGGTTTAGGATTCTAATCGTTGGAATATTTCTGATTTTTGCTCTTTTGTGGTTCAGCAGACTTGGTAGCAGGTCTGCTATCAGCAGGTCTAGAAGGTACATCAGTCCTATTCTTAGATTTTTTTCTCTTTGTTAGGTGCTTTGTTGACCTTTTTGACTTCTGATTTTGCTTCCTTGAAGTCTTCACAGTAGGCTTCACTGCCTCAGTAGCCTTTTTGGGAGTTGGATCTTGTGCAGGCACAAACTTAAGACCAATTCTGGTACTAGGTTCAGTAACTTTGCTAGATCCACTCTTATTAGATTGTTGAGTGCCAAATCCAAGGCATGTTCTATCACCATAGGGCTTTCCAGATTTGAATGCAGTGGAGGAACAAGATTGTTCAGCAGATTCAGCAGCTACTGAATGTACAGCAGACATATGTTGATTCTGTCCAAACTCTTTTTCCTTTCCTTTGAGAATTCTTAATTCAACTTTTAACCTTTCAACTTCTGCTTGAAGAGCTTCTTTTTTAGCCTTCACAATCTCATAACCAGATTGTATTATCCTCAGTTGATTAAGGATGTCATCCAAAGTTTCTTCACTGTCAGAATTTTTAGGATTTGAACCACAAGTTGATTCACAATCACTTTCAGCAGGAGTATTTATAGAAATAGAATTGTATACCTCCTCAGTTTCATCCATATTTGACATTAATGCGTAATCATCCATATCAGCAACAAGTACAGTATCATTAGATTCATTTCCTCTTTCTGATTCAATTTCATATCCTGATTCATCTTCAGCAACCATAGCTTTCTTGCCAGATCTTCTTTGCTGGACTTTTGCCCTTCGTAGGTTTGGACAATCAGGTCTGAAATGTCCAGGCTTCTTGCAGTTGAAGCAAAGATAATCAGGTTCCTTTTTCTGTTTTAGTTCAGGATAGTCAGGTTTGAAATATCCTGGTTTCTTGCATTGAAAGCACAAGTAATAATTGTCTTTCTTGGATTCATCCTTCTTCTTTTCACTAGATTTCTTTGTGAAATTCCTTGGAGAACCCCTTCCAGTTTTCATCATTCTGATTTTCTTGCTCAGTAGGGCAATTTGCTCTTGCATCTCATCCAGTAGATCATCTTGAGCTCCTGATGTTTCTTCTTGATGTGTAGCAGCCAATGTAGTGGTCTTTGGTTCTTCCTTTTCAGTCTCAGGTACAAGTTTCTTGCTGAATTCATAAGCCTTGAGATCTGAAAATAATTTGAAGGTGTCCTCTTCATGTAGACTTCTCATTTCTTCTATGGTAGTCACCTTCATTTCCCAAACTTCTTTTGCTGGTAGGGCTTCTAAGATTTTTGAGTTGATTTCTTCTTTTGAGTAGTTTACACTCAGTAGGGTGAGTTCATCCATGATGGCATTGAATCTCGATTCCATTTGTTCAATGGTTTCATTTGGTTTCATTTTGAAATCTTGGAACTTCTTCTTTGCCACACTGATTTTGTTCTTCTTGATTGCATCAGTGCCTTCACAGATTAATTGTAACTTATCCCAAAGTTCCATTGCGGTCTTGTAATCTTTCACTTTCATGTACATATTTCTATCCAAGATTCTGTATATAATATCAATAGCAATATTATTGAGGTTTGCCATTTTTCTATCTTCAGCATTCCATTCTCTTTTTGGTTTTGGAATATACTGAGTTTCAGCTCCCACTGTTACTGACTTGGTGATCTCCGGTGGTCCATCGATCGACACATCCATCATCTCATCATGTGTTGCAGCTAGAAAAGCATGCATACGATGTTATACTGATCAAAACGATCTAAAGAACACATCAACAATGTCTAGCATACTGGTTGTTATCCATGATGCAAAGCTTTGAAAATCAGAAACTTGAAAAAGCTTTCAAAGTATTTTCACAAGCACAACAAGTAGGATTACTTCAGAACAGAAGCACTGCTCTGATACAATTGTTGGTCCCTTGAAAAGGCTTTGGTTAAGTTTATAGGGGGGTGAATAAACTTAACACTTAAAACTTTTGGAGTTAACAAACTCAGCAAGTTCAGTAGTCTGCTGACAGTTGATTTTACTGAATTTGTTGCAGCGGAATATATTCAAGTTAAGCCTTTTTACTTATTGTTAAAATATGATACTAAGTATCAGATACTCAGTAGTGTAAGTGTGTGTGATTCAGTTGCTAGTTTCAGTAGATTGATGTGCTTAATATACTAAATGCAGAAAGTAAGTAGGCGATTTTTATAGTGGTTCCAGGTGGTGTAATCCTGTCAGTCCACTCTTCTCCTGTGATGTTGGAGGTATTTCACTAGAGATCTTTGAGGTTGCAGTTACAAAAATCCTTAAGTTGTCTGTCCTTCACTAATAACTATGGCTTCACAAACTGAACACTTGGAACAGGTAGGATTGTTGTTCCAAAGTCTTCCACTGGTCCTTGAAGGGTAGGATTGCCTCTTCACCAGCTCCACGACAAACAAAAGTCCTTGACACCCAAAGGATGCTTCACTGTCTTCAACAGGTTTCTTATAAAATAGAGGTTGAATCAAGTAAGTGATTCAGCTTTCAGCAGCTTGATCAGGATGAAATGATCAGCAGCTTGATATCTTCAAGTGTGTAAACTTGATGTGACTTGATAGCAGGTTACACTTGAAGAATTTACTAGATCAGTAGCTTTAAGCTCAGTGATATCAGCAGGGTGAATTTCTTGATAAGAATCTGATAGTTCAAGATTGATTGTTTTTCATCTATGTTTCATCATGTGTATCTGAATCAGGAGTCCTCTATTTATAGGTGGGAATCCTGTGACTTATGTTTGAAATTCAAACATAGCCGTTTCAGATTTGTCCCCTTCTTGACTTGCTTTCTGTCCCTGTACATAGTACTGACACTGTCAATTTACTTTTTGACCGTTTTCAGATTGTCAACCCTTTGACTTGTATCCATTGGATAAAAGATCTGAACCTTTCCAACGTTCCTTTAATCTTAACAATTGATTTGTTGACAAAATCAAGAGTTGTTATCTGTCCTTATCCTTGTAATCTTCCAATGTAACCTATGATTAATTCGAAATATATATCCAACAGGTTCCTGTGTATGTAAGTCTGCTGAAATACTTGTCAGTCAGTTGTTCCAATTTTGCTATGTTCATAAAACATTGCAGCTGACTTCTTTATATCTAACTTTTTATTATGAAGTTAGATTACACCATTTTGAACATAACTAAGTTCCAATCACCTCTTAACTTATGGAACTTAGACCTTGTACACAAGGTATATGTAATCAGTTTAGGTCATCACAGACTTCCCTAAATTCTGATTCCATATCCTTGACTTTAAATACTAAGTTTGATCCTTTAGCCTTCAATAACTGAGTTTGAGCCCTCAGCCTTCAGTCTTCAACAGGTTCCTAAACTAGTCTACTGACTCAGGTACCTTACTGACCTAGACAGGTCTTCTGATGAAAGTCAACTGACCTTTTACAATGCTTGTTTGATCAAACCTATACAACGATCAAACTCTAACAAGCCTATACATTTGATCTAGACATCTTTTTGCCTTTGCTCTATAACAGCTAGTCTGGCACTCATCACTAAAACTTAAAATATGTCCAACAGCTATCTTATGGGCTTCCATCACTGTCTTCCTTAGATCACCCACATTTGGTACACATAAGCGGTTCATAAACCATAGGTTACCGTCTTCATCCAACTCATAGCCACAAGCTGGCTTAATCCTTGTCCCTCTATTAAAATCAACCATTACTGGATCTTCATCTTGTTTCTCACAAATCTGATCTGGTAACTATGATATTGCTATCAATGGAGATACATAACATACCTTTTCATGTTGGCCCAACCCTAGTAGGTCCAATATACTTATCCGCTCTATCACTTTTGGCACACCGATCAAAGCACTCATTGATCTTCGGCTAAGATCATCTGCAACAACATTGGCCTTGCGAGGGTGATACTGAAAATCTAAGTCATAGTCTTTCACAAACTCAAACCATCTCATTTGTCTCATATTCAATTGCTGTTGAAGAACTACTTAAGGCTATGATGGTCCGTGAAAATACGAGCCTTGACACCATACAGGTAGTGTCTCCAAATCTTCAAAGCAAACACCACTGTAGCTAGCTCCAAGTCATATGTCGGGTAGTTCCTTTCATGCGGTTTCAATTGTCGTGAGGCATAAGATATTACCTTTCCATTCTGTGTCAATACACAGCCTAATCCATGTCCCGAAGCATCTATATACACATCATAATTATCAAATACTTCTGGTAATGCTAACACTGGGGCTGTAGTCAACCTCTCTTTTAGCGTCTCGAACGCCTTCTCACACTCGTCGCTCCACTCATATCTTACGTTATTTTGAGTGAGTCGAGTGAGAGGGGATGCAATCTTCGAAAAGTCTTTAACAAATCTCCTGTAGTAGCCTGCCAAACCCAGAAAGCTTCAAATTTCTGATACTATTGTCGGTCTTGGCCACTTTGTAACTACCTCAATCTTTAAAGGATCAACCATTATTCCTTCTCCTGAGATTACATGACCCAAGAAACTTACTTGGTTAAGCCAAAACTCACACTTGCTGAATTTACCATAGAGCTTCTTCTCCCTCAAAGTCTGCAAAATGATTCTAAGGTGCTCACTGTGTTCATGTTCATCTACTACGTAGATTAAGTTGTCGTCAATGAACACAATGACGAACTTGCCCAGATATGGCAAGAACACTCTTTGCATCAAGTCCATAAAGGTTGATGGTGCATTGGTTAAACCAAAAGGTAACACTCGAAACTCATAGTGACCATATCTCGTGCTAAAAGTTGTAATAGGTATGTCCTCTTCCCTTATTTTTAACGACTCGAAACTCATAGTGAGCATATCTCGTGCTAAAAGTTGTAATAGGTATGTCCTCTTCCCTTATTTTTAACGGATGATACCCTGAGCGAAGATCTATCTTTGAAAATACTTTATTCCCTTGTAGCTAGTTAAACAAATCATCAATCCTTGGAAGAGGGTACTTGTTTTTAACTGTCAGGTTGTTTAATTCTCGATAGTCAACGTACATCCACATACTAGCATCATTCTTCTTAATAAACAGGACTGGGGCTCCTCAAGGTGAAGTGCTTGTCTGAATAATGCTCTTATTCAGCATGTCCTTCAACTGTTCTTTCAACTCCTTAAGTTCCACTAGAGCCATTCTATAGGATGCTTTAGCTGCCGGTTTTGCTTCTGGAACAAGCTCAATCTCAAACTCTATCTCTCGGTCTAGAGTATTACCTGGTAAATCATCCGGAAAAACATCGGGGTACTCATTCACTATGGGCACATCCTTCAACTCCGAACTCTTTTTCCCATTGTCAAGAGCAAAGAACAAATATCCCTCACAGCCTTGTTGTATATGTTTTTCTGCTCTAAGGGCGGATATGATCGGATATCGCCTCTTGCTGGACTTACTAGCATGACCTTGAAAGGTGACTGAAGACTTTCCTGGCGGTTTGAAAACCACCTTATTGGCTCTACAGTCAAGATGAACATGATTACGGGATAGCCAATCTATACCCAAAATCACATCAAAGTCCGCAAAATCTAGAACAATCAAGTCATGGCTACACTTATACCTCCCAACTTGAACTTTACAACCATGAATCATCTGATCTACCCTAGTTGACTTTCACAAAGGTGTAGTGATATACAAGGACTTCTTTAGCTTACCGAAGGGCAATCCTAGTTGCGTTGCTACCTTAGTAGATACAAACGTGTTTGATGCACCGGTAACAAATAAGGCAGAAACAGCTAAACCTCCTACCAAAAATAGGGTTTGATGGAGTATTGACCATCCTGGAGCAAAGATCAATTAGCTACAGCTCTGGGAAACTCAAGGAACTTATCTTATGAAACTTTACGAGACAAAGGAACTTTCGCTCTGATACCAACTGTGATGCCCTGTTTCCGGATATCGTGTCCTTATCCGGAAATGAATGCCCGGCACGTATATAACTTAATACTTAATTCAATTATATACGCAAGCCTCACGTAATCAACATCAGAGTTAAAGAGGAACAATAAAAGACATGGAAAGCTTATATGACATATGATGTCGAATAGAATATTAAACATCACCAAATATTCATCTTACACGTCACAACGTTTCAAACAAGCCAAACTGTACCAAACTAGCATATTACAACCGAAGGAAACCATAAGTTTATACAAGTAGTCTAAGCAAAAGATATAATATCTTATATCGTCACCCAAAACGGAAATAGGTAAACTAGTAATAAGAGCTTCAAAAGCCATCAAGAGCTCCCTCCTCAAAGTACACGTCTTCCTCGCATCCTGCATCATCCTCTCGGGATGGGAAACAACATAATAGATGAGGGGTGAGTACATAAACACTCAGTAGGGTAGAAGCACCGAATCTAAAACAAGCATTATCATTACTACCACATATGTATAAAAACTCACTCCCCTCTACTAATCTCACTAGTAAAACTCAACCAATCAGGGGATTTGTTACACACAAGATCTAAGAACACTTTGCATGGTGAGAATGCACCAAGACATATCATCAGCTCCTCATATGGCATGGCTGCTACCCATGTGGGAGAATACTCAGTCCACGCAGCAGCTACCTTTGTGGAGGAGTAATAGTCCCAAACTGCGAAACTTAAACGTGACTTACCAAAAACCAAGGTGTTTTATCTTTTAGACTCTCAATTATGTTCAGGCGTTGTTAAACTAACCACTTAAATTCATTTCATATAAAAGGCTTCCTAGGGACTTTTAGTCCTAGGCCATTATATATCATAGCTTAACACATTGCACAGAAGACGTTGGTTACTAAACGCTACATCCCGCAAAGTCAAGTGATGTGTTCCGATGCTCCCGTGCTTATCCCGCGGAGGAGATCGGCACGGTGCGGAGCCAAAACCACCAGAACCCATACACCTTACTTTACCATATAACATATAAAGCTTTACACCAACACATGCTCAAATATGGTGAAAACATATTTAAAAGATTACGGTTGAACACCTTTTTACCTCAGATCTTCGAAGAAAAGCGTCACTATGAATCTTATTGTGTGCTTAATAGTGATATTATGCTAATACTAAGTTGTCTTTCTACAGCACTTCAGATGGATTACTATTACTCTAGCATTATAAAAGTATTTTTATTTCTATATGTAATAAAAATATATATCATATATGCATGTATGCACGGAAAAGGGTTTATATAGCCATTTACACAAAACGTTAGTCATACAAGGGAATAACGTGGCTGTGTATATTATTGCCACTAAGCTTTAACAGATGGTGAGTTATTAGATAATGTGGCCAACACTTGGATATTGGATGATACTAATCAGCAATATATGTTGCCGTGTAAGTATCAATGTGGCTTCAAGAAATTCCAAGCTAATCAACTTGAGGTACATACATATATAATAACTCATATATACATACATACAATAATTATTTATATGTTATATATACATAAATAAGATAAGAGACGGATACATGCACATTTATACATATACTAGAGGCGGTGACGTGCGTTGCACGTTTTTGCCCTCGTTTTCGTTGTGTTTTGTGTGTAAGAAATGAAGAGGCAGCAAACCGTAGTAGATAGACATTACTCTTGCTCGGTACGTAAATGTTTGTATCAGCAAAGACACAACAACTACTCCTATTAACAACTACTCCTATTAACAAATATATACAGTGGAAAGGATGAAGTTTCAACTGGATTATCCATGGATACGCTAGCTTCTCCATTAGACAGAAGGAGAGGAACAAAGAAACGAACATGACAACCCCGTTTACGATATACGATCTGGAGTTCTTCATTCCGGCATTTTCAAGGTACCTTCATCCACAAGTCAAAGAACCAAATTTCAGGAAAGACTAAAACGAAAGAGATGTAAACATGTAAGCCGAATTGACACATAATTTGAAGGGCTGAATATCACTGTACCATCTCAAATTGATAGAAGGGGTAGTAGTTTCAGAAATCAAGACCATGAAGGTGTAAAATTCCCCTTCACCAGTCAGTATCGCATACATCAAAGATACCGTACCAAGAAGGTGATGAATTACCTGAAATAGCAAACTCTAGATACGTCTTTTCAGAAAAACAGATGCATCGTACCTCCAGAATGTTATAGTTGATAAGAAAACTTGAAGGGTACAATATGAAAATACGTATATCTGAAACGTGTACTTACATACTCCATCCCACCAAGAGAAGGATAAAACCAGAAGATCATCGCAATATCGCTTAAGAAATATCCAACTGAAGCCTGTCAAAAGCGTGTGAAATTCAAATCATGTGGAGCAATATCTTAAAGAAAATAGACACCTCCATACAAAAACAAAGGAAACCTATATCTTTTGCAGGAAAAGAACCAAATTGGGTGTGTGTGAGTTAGATGGAATAGGAATTCATAACAATTTGGGTCAATCCTTCAGCCTTTAGATCCAAAATATCCAGGTAATTGTCAGATTCCTTATGACAGGACTACTTATATCAATAAAATTGAAAATAAAAAACGACGACAATACTTATGAGCTTACCCCGTTGATCATAAAAAGGGCGCGCAAGAGAACCGCCAGAGTACAGATCTGACAAAAAGACGAAGTAGGTTGACACCGTTGTGATGAACACAGCATGAATCGTTGATATGGCACTGCAGGACATAAAAGTACATATATTATGATCAACGAATCATATGGAAGAATCCTGCATAGCAAAGAAAGCTCATTATCAGAAAACCATAAATATCAGAAAGGAAGATAATTTACCGATTGTTCCACTCGATTTTTTGGGATTTTGTAAGGCTCGGGTAGCTCTTAAAATAACCTTCACTAAGAACTTGACTGAGATCATAAACCTAAATTGAAAGAAGTTGTACTCCCTGATATTCTTGCAAGCCATTTCTTAAAACCTGTCCCCAAAACAAAAAAAAGTTGATCTTTTGGCAAGCCATTTCATAATACTTGTCCCCAAAACACAATACAACACTAAACAAATAAATCCCAACCCAGATCCAAGTTTCTCAAATCAACAAATGCACCTTTAATTTGAAAATGGAAATGTAATCAGAATTCTACTTTATAGAACTCCTCAATCGAATCCAACTTCATTCGAATGGAATGATGCTGATATATGCATCAAAGAAATCATAGTTTACCGTGGAAGGAAAACAATTGCTCTTGAAAAGTCGGCGATGCGACGAGATGATAGAACCAGTTCATTGGCCTTTAACTTTTCCACCGGACATGTCCCTTTCCTCGATCATAGCCCTGAACAATTTAGGACCACTCAGACTCACTAAATGTTCACTCATACGAGTAGCTGCTTCTTGCCCTTAATCCTCCCACCTTGCCCTTAACAAGACGGATGCAAACATGACTCGTATAAGTTAATCTGCTGGACCAAGATTGATACATGAAACAGAGAGCATGCCTGACTTTTTTCGTTTTTGATATGTGGAAAAAAGAAGTTCAGGAATATTGTCACATAATATACATTTAAGAAAATGAAGAATGGTACAGAAATGTAGTAAGTGCAATTAGTACTATATTGAATTCTCATTACCCAAACAGAATTCAATTAACCACAAAAATGTAGTACGTGCAATGAGTAGTATGCCAAATGAGTTGGATAAGATTCTCATACCAGGTAGGCATGTGACCAACGCTCCCTAGAAAGCTCGTTACCATTTCCATCAGGTAATACTATAACAGATTTTAAAAAAAAATCAACCCATTATGAAGAAATTTTAGTTTAAAAATTGCAAAAAATCATATACAAAAATAAACTATACAGATTCCCAAAGTCATACTTCACTATACTAAAATCCAAAACCCCATAGATGCAAGAACTAATAAGCTCATCAAAATCAGAAATGTAAAAATTGATCAGCATGCACAGGGAATCAGGTTATAAAAAACGACTTAAAAAAATCAAAGACTAATTAACCATATATATAAATGGTTCCTCTTTTTTTCCCATTTCCATAAGAGATGATACATTAGGCATAAGCTAAACATTACCTTCTGGAATAAATAACAAGGCCAACAACTACAAGTGCGAAAGCTAGATAATAAATGATTCCTCTTTTTTTGCCATTTCCATAAGAGATGATACATTAGGCATAAGCTAAACATTACCCTCTGTACATATTGCACCCCTTTCGTAACGTAACGTAATGCAACGGAAACCACATAGGAGTAAGGAAGGAAATATGCATCTTTTGTTAACTGGATATTTGTCTACCAGACCATCTGTGGGAAATTTTTAAGATCCGGAATGCGGTAGTAAGTAATTATGAAGAACTGCAAACTGGTGTATGGAACCATGTATTTTGTAATAACTAACATGTAAAAAACCATGAACCCTAAACTCTGCCGGGTGTCCGGCGGCCATAGCCGCCGTGAAGCAACTATCACCGAAGTATCTTTACTGTCTATAAAGGTAAGTAGAATGCTGTTTCTTTTCGTCTCCGCCTACCAAATCACAGGTGTACGGTGCCACAGCCTTAGAGTTGTCATTTCTAAACAACACCACTTTACATCAAAAGTGATTTAAAAGGCACTGACATTTGAGTACCGAAATGAATCTGAGATTTAGTGTTGACTGGAGAGGCTGTTCTACGTTGTTCGAATGAAATGGCTGGGGTAGCACTTTTCAATGCAGCTTTGTCCTTTAGCTTTTGCAGTCAAACTTTATAGATACAGCTTTGACTCTCCTTCAGCTTAGAAATCCAACGATTATAATTTTGTTACCAGGAGGAAGAGAGATAAAATCCTGCACACTTAACAAACAAATCAATTATGTGGAAAGAGGATAAAAGAATGCAGAGATAGCCAAACGGCTATATTGACTGTCAAGACTTTGGGCAAAACAAATGTCACATTGTTCAACAGAGGGCAAAGTATATACCAAGCTTTATAGACATTATGTCAAACACTTGAAAAAAAAATTAATAAAAAGTATGTATCTACATACTTTATATTACAGATAAAGTAGGACATTATCAAGAACATGACTTCTACAAGAGCATTCACATAATACACACACACCCACACACGTAATATATGTCACATATATACATACAGGACTCAGATCCAAACAGACAAGTACAAACATATTTCGATTAACATATAAGTACTCAACAAATTAGATCTACAAGGAGATTAGGAGCTAATTAGCTATTTTAATCAGTAAAATGTTATATCTTTAAAAGCACAAATATGTCAAATTTACTCAGACTACACTCGGGAAGATGACAAGAGCATGCATTTACAGATTGAGTAAAAGAGAGGGAAAGACTGAGATTAAAAGCATACAGATTTTTCGAGATGCTAAAATAGATTGAAATAACAAGAAGCTAAATTCGATTTAATCAAAACACTTGTTGAAAGAATAGACCTTTTAAACAGAGATAAAAGATCTAGCCTTTTTACCAATGAAACATGACAAGGCATAAAAGAGGAAAGATATTACCAGATTTTGGCTTGGTTGATGTTGAAAGAACATCATAGGCCTCAGAAAAGAGTCATCATCGGCCTCAGCAGTCATGGCTTCATCAGATGACAAATTTCTCCACCTTCACGGACCACGTACTTGAAAACGCCAAACGAATCACTAAGCATAAGTCCAGGAGTTGCAGAGAACAGTCCACAGAGCCTTTCAGATTTGTTTCATAAAAAAAAGTCGGAGCTTTTTTTTTTGAATAGAGAAAGAGGGAGAAAGATTTTCAAGTCAGGGAGACGGATAATGCTTGTTGAAGCGGTGGTGCGTTGCTGGATCTATGTTGGAGCCTTGGAGGTAACACGTGTGCTGAGAAAAGGACGCGTGTGAGGACAGGGAAAGAAAACATTTGATAAAAACGGCGTCGTTTTGCTTTTCCCAGGAAAAAAAAAAATAGGAATAGCGACGACCAAAACGTTGCAAAAGGCGGACGACCAAAAAGGTCGCAAAAAGCCGTATGCAAATTTAATATGTATATATATATACTATATACTACTATGTATGATATTAATAATAACTTTAATACAATTACCTAATATATGTGATTGATTTGTCGATCCGACGGGTAGATCGATTAGAAAAGATAAAAAATGATTCACGTAATTAATTTTAAAGTGGGAAGATAATGGTAACATTAGATATACCCATAAAATCTTCGAAATGACATATTTGCCCTTTCGTGAAATTACGAGGTATCACATTATTTGTGTTAACTATTTTGGTTTAATTAATATGTGTCTCGATCACAAATATAAGTGTGTTTCTAAATAAAGTAATGATAGAGCACAACAGTTGTGCCACAACGAACGACATAACGGTGATCTGTACCGTTGATCATAATAGATTTACATCAAGAGAGATGATAGAGGCACAACTAAATTACACAACGAATTGCCACAACGATGATCTACAACATTGATTATTGTGGGACCTACATCAATCCATATAGTTGCCACAAAAATCAACGGTGTGGATCACCGTTGTGCAATTCGTTGTGTCTTTAGCATTTCTCTTACATCATTATCAACTTGACTCATTATGATCAACGGTACAGATCACCGTTGTGTCATTCGTTGTGCACAACCGTTGTGTCTCTATCATTACTCTTCTAATTACTCCCTGAGGAATACTACAGCCACATCCCACATTACACAACCAAAACCACATCATGACGTGGTGCTGACGTGGCGCTGATGTGGCGTGGGGCCCACTTCCAAGTTTTGTAATTTAAAAAAAAAAGTTATTTTTTTAAATAAGAAAATCTGTAAAATGTAGCATTCCACTTAATCCTTCGATCTCGCTGGAGTAAATCTAGGGAAGAATGTGCTTTTTTTTTTCCTTTTCTAAATCAAGTACATTAGAAGATCCATGTTCATCCCTACTTCTTTCGTATTTTTATTTATCATATTTCAGAATTTATTTTGTTTTTATTTATCTGTCATTTTATATTTTAAATGCATGATTTATTTATTTTCTTCCTTTACTAATAAATTATTTACATCTCCAATAAAAAAAATTCAATACTAAAAACTCATTTTCCAACAAAGTGTTTACATCTCCAATAAAAAAAAAATTTCAATAGTATATTTAGACATATTAATTATTTTCTTAATCTGTATGATTCTTCTCTATGCGATAGATAAAAACACGGAGGGAGTAATATATAAGAAAAAAATTCAACCAAGTACACCAAGTCGATCGGCATATATATATATATATAGAGTGTAATGTATTGTCATTTCACGTGCATACGGTTCAATATCATAAGACGAACTTTTATTATTGTACACGAAATCGCTTTCACGCACCACGATTACTTTTGGCACTTTATAAATCACTCTTGACACCACATTAAATATTTTAAATATTTTTATTATTTTTTTACTTCAGGCACCACCAAAAAAATAATTAAAAAAATTACTTCATATACCACAATTTTATAAAATTACAATCAAGTCATTCATTAAATTAATAGAACATTTTAGTCCTTCATTAATAATATTATCTTAACATTAACCAATAATCCATATCTACCAAAAATTTTAATCTTAATCCAAAACACCCGTCTTCATCACCCTTCTTCTTCTTCTTCTTCTTCATCTTCATCTTCATCATCCTTCTTTCATGTTCATCATCCTTATTCTTCTACAAAAATTCTATTAATAAACACCACACACAACCTTCTTCTTCATCACCTGTTAGGAACATTTTATTATGTTTTGATGATGGCCATACTAGCTGTTATAGCAAGCCTGAAATAAGTTAGAATTCTCTGTATAAGTCTTTACTTAGAGTCGACATGTTGTATAAGTTGAGTCGACAAGTATTGTACTAGTTGGTAGGACGGCAAAGTGAAAACGGACATTCGGCGAGTGAAGCCGACCAAGCACCAAGAGAGATACGAGAGAAGGGATTATGATCGACTTATAACCAAGGAAGTCCGTGATGACCTTGGATAAGTCTAAGTTATGTTTCAAGTGATGAAACTCAATATTCCAATATGGTGTACACCGATCTCACCCAAATCAAGGATCGAGTGAAGTATAAAGATTCTCCCGAAACTAAAGCAAAGAAGAAAATAGTGAATCGGTGAGTACACCGACCGTCGGCAAAGAGAAAACAAAACGGCGAAGAAAGAACTAACGGCTAAGTCGAAGGCTCGGTCCACCGTTCTACGGACGGTGAAGAGACACTTACAAGATCGGATTTAATATACATTGAAGATTCGACGGATCATGCATTAAATGCACAATCATTGAAGGATCAATCAAGGACGGATTTTCTCGCTATACATTTGAAAGAAGAATCCGATCACTGAAATCAAGGAGAATACAATTAAGGGGGAATCAAGGATAAAATCAAGGATTATTCCCTCATTAATATAGCCAACGGACGGAATTTCAAAATCAAGGCTATTCAAGGCTATAAATAGAAGGCATTGACAGAAAAAGAAAACAACGATTGAAAAAAAAAAAAGAAAAGCAGAAACTCTGTCAATTAGAAAATCCTTCTCTCTGAACTTACAAGGATACATCTAGTGATCAACTCAAAAATCAGAACTACAAAGTCATACTCAGAATTGAGATTGATCAAGCAAGTGCGTGAATCACATTCACATCAAACCGAAGCAACCGAATCGAGAGGCAATCGAGAAGGAGTTGAAACTGTGATAGCCGTTGAAGGATTTTGATCTCAAGGAGCGAAAAGGAAGACCGAATCACCGAAGTTGCGGTCAAGGAGTGATAGTCTTGTAGATTGTGAAGCTTGGGAAGCCAAGGACAATCACACCGTTGTATCCGTGAAAACAATAGTGAATTCCTCCGATCATCACGGAGAAGAGTGGATTAAGGGATTACACCACCCCGAACCACTATAAGCCTTGTGTCAATTTAATTTCGCAATTTACTTTACGACACTTATTTAATTTGCCTACATCATAACACATATCCGTGATTGTCTAAACCGATTTGAAAACAACATAGTAAGAAGGGACTTATCCGCCGCCCAAAAGCTTTTAAAACACAAGAAAAGTTTTTGAAACTCCACTATAGTCATTCACCCCCTCCCCCCCTCTGACTATAGTTTCACCCTTCTCTGGGACCAACAATTGGTATCGGAGCAGTGTTCCTAGTATCAGAACCTGTTCAGATCTAATTTCTGGTAACAAGGAGATCACATATTTTCAAAGTAGTTTTCAAATCTGAAGTTTTTCATTCACTGCCATTTTTTTTTCTTCAAATTGCACTGATGGATTCCTCAAACTTCTTGTCAAAAGTACCTGTTTTCAATGTTAATAATTTTGATGAATATAAAATAAGAATGTTATATCATCTTGCGGCAACTCATGAGGAGATGCTTGGATGTAATCAATGACGGCCCAATCATGATCACTACTTGTGGTAGGCACGGGAGCGAGATCAAGGAAAGGAGATAGACAAACCCAAGAAAGATTGGACCAAAGATGACGGGGAGAAGAGCAAACCTAGACTTTGTAGCAAAAGATATGATCTTAAAGACTCTTGACAAACATGTTCATGAGAATCAAAGACGCAAAAAACGAAAAGGAGATGTGGGACAAACTATCATTGATAAATGAAGGATCTGAAGCGATCAAAGAAAACAAATTATCGTTGCAAAACGAAATTTGAGAACTTTAAAATGAAGACCGGTGAATCCATTGATCAAATGGACAACGGATTCTCAAGCATCATCGTGAACTGCAACGACTTGGACACACATATCCACAAAAAGAAGTATGCTTGAAGATCCCGAGAGGACTACCCGAAAGATGGAAGATCATAACATCGAAGAATCGAGGAACAACAAATCTTGCAAGCACCGACACTCGACACGATGTCCCAATTGAAAGCTCATGAATTCGAATTGAACGGTGAAGATGGTGGTCCGGCAGAGACACACAAAATTACGCATTATTTGCACCCCAAACAAAGTAACTTTGCCGAATGCATCGAAAAAGAGACACAAGAACTAAAAGAACAGTAGCTTTATTAGTTAAACGTTTTGACGAGTTTAAAAAGAAGCCATTCAAGGGAAATTCAACATCAAACAAAAAGTCAAGCTCAAACAGAGACATGAAGAAGAAAGATGATGAATACGGATGCTTCAACCGCAATAAGAGAGGTCACTTCAAGGTGATTGTCCCGAAGAAAATGACAAAGATGATGAAAAGAAGAAATTCAAAGCATCCGAAAAGAGAAAGGGCAAGAAGGCACTTAAGGCGAGAATCCGATGAGTGAAAAGCATGAAGAATCATCCGACAATGACTCGGATGATAGTGATGAAGAAGACGACTCGAAAAATGAAAAGGCATGCCTATGCCTCATGACCAAAGAATTGGATGAAGACAAAAGTGATAGTTCGGACACCGAGGAAACAAGCCTATGTTTAATGGCTAAAGAATCGATGAAACGAGGTAACATCTAGTTCCCGTTCTTCATCTAATGCATTCACATCTAACACTTTGCACAATCCTCTAGTCTACCATTAGATACGAAATAGAGACCTAGTCCAAAATCTCATGACTAAATTTGATGAAATTGAAAAGAATCATGAAATTACGGAAAAGGAATGCAAGGATCTAAGAAAAGAGAATAAGAGGTTAAAGAAAGAATTGGATAAAACAAGAGCTGAATTAACTAGTAAGGAGATCTACTTAAATGATCAACAAAAAGCGATGACCATACATCCGTACCAACGAATCGCTTAAGAAGAACTCCTCACCGATAAAGGTAATCAACGCACCACTAAAAGCACCAAAGATACAAACCCTCAAAAAGGTTTGGATCCGGATCTGTCTTGGCTATAACGATCGGGATGAATGTAGGGATAATAGTCAACACAATTCTAAATTGAGGACCACTAATGGACCAAAATTTAGAAAGGGACGAACCATGTCTCCAACGGATCATCCCGTTCCGGTGAAGTCAAAACCCACTTTGTAGTGAAACAACAGACTAAATCCTCATTCCAATCATACAAAAACAACGACCATCCGAAAGGTAAAGGCGGACTTTTTCCCTCGAGATGATGATTGGAATGTCACACCTCCAAAATACAAGAGGAAACCATTCCACAAAATGCATCATGTGATTAAGAAAAATCAATCTAGCTATGTTCCTAGACACATGAAGCAAGAAAGGTTTCCTATTGCATATTGGAAAGTGAAGAAGGATACAAATGCACCAAAAGGTGGAAAAAAAGTATCAGAATACCTTCTGTAAAAATATTAGAAGCTATTATGCCATGCCTTATACATATGAAGTTGATGACTTCAATTATCCAAAGAGAAGACCTTTTGGATACATACTTGGTATGGGAGGCATGACTCAAGCTAACGATATGGACCCAAACAAAGTTGGGTACCCAAACTTAATTAATGCTTTTTGTAGGATGTCCGGTACATGGCAGTGGATGTTCCGGACACATGACAGAAACAAGAAATAGATCACCGATTTTAAAGCTTTTGATGGACCCAAAGTCACATTTGGAGGAAAAGAAAACCCTGGCAAGATTAAGGGGGAAGGCACAATACTCAAAAACAATCTAAAGATTCAAAATGTGGCATATTTCAAGGGACTTAACTTCAATCGATGAGCATCGGTCAATTACGTGACAAAGGCTACAATGTGCACTTCAACAAAGAAGGATGCAAAGTGATTCACAACAAACAAACACGGTGGTTCTTGCGGGTAGAAGACAAGACAACATGTATGTGGTGGATCGGAGAACGACCAAGGCAGAAACATGTCTACTTGTCAAGAATAAACAATCAACAAGTGGATTTGGCACGAGAAGATTAAATCACACGAATTTCAAGACCATCAACAAACTATCAAGGAACAAGTTAGTTGAAGGCACATGCCAGAAGATCTCATTCAAGAAAGAGAGTCTATGTGATGCTTGTCGAAAGGAAAACAAATAAAAAGCTCATTCAAATCAAAGCCTCATCAATCTACAACAAGAGTTCTACATCTACGCACATGGACTGTTTGGACCAAATCACTCAAGTAAGTATAAGTGGTAAGAAATATACTCTTGTAGTGGTGGATGACTTCTCAAAATACACCTGGACCATCTTCATGAACAAGAAGAAAGAAACACTCAAGAAGCTACCGGACTTCTGCCGAGAAGACTCCGAGAATGAAAAAAAGCTAAAAATTATCAAAATCGATCGATAGAGGCACCGAGTTTCTAAATGAAATTATCGAACCTATTGTGAAGAAAATGGAGTACTACATCAACTATCTCGGCGGGAACTCCACAACAAAATGGTGTAGCGAAAGAAGAAACGAACTCTCAAAGAAGCGGTCGAAACAATGATTGCTTTGAAGCATGCTTGCCAAAGAGATTTTGGGTGAAGCAAACACAAACACAGCATGCCATACACAAAACAGATCAATCATCAACAAACATCATGGAAAAACTCCATATGAATTATGGAATGGTAGAAAACCCAATATCTCATATTTTCATATGTTTGGATCAAAATGTTTTGTCTTGAACAGGAATCATCTGCATACCTTTGATGAGAAGGCTGATGAAGCAATCTTCATGGGATACTCAGACACCAGCAAAGCATTCACAGTACTAAATAAAAGAACATTGGTGATTGAAGAATCAATACATGTGGTTTTTGATGAACCAAATACAAATGGTGAAGATCTTCAAGACCAAGAAGAGAAAGGCACGAGAGGCAAATCTATACAAGTGCAACCATACCGGCTACTATCCCGAATCATCTTTTTGAAAATCAAGAGGAGCCACATATCAATACAACGGGAGAAGCACACGAAATTGAAGTTCATGCTCGGCATGAAGGTATGGAAGCACCAAGTGAAGATCAACTTCAACCGTACCTAAATTGGCTTAGAGACCATCCCGAAGAACAAGTCATTGGAGATATTCACACCGGAGTCGAACAAGAAGACAAGCTGGAGCACATGCTAACTTGCTTTCTATCACAAGTGGAACCCAAGACCATTGATGATGCAATCCAAGATGCGAGATTGGATCACGGCCATGCAAGAAGAACTAAATGAGTTTGAAAGAAATGAAGTCTCGGGAACTTGTTGACGGACTCGAAATGGCCAACATCATTGGTGCAAAATGGGTATTCGGGAACAAGATGGATGAGCAAGGAACTGTTGTCGAAACAAAGCAAGGCTAGTTGCAAAAGGATATTCCCAAGTCAAGGAATAGATTATGATGAAACCTTTGCTCCGGTAGCAAGATTGGAAGCAATAAGACTTTTTCTAGCATTTGCGCACACAAAGACTTCAAAGTCTATCAAATGGATGTCAAAAGTGCATTCCTAAACGGACTTTTGGAAGAAGAAGTTTATGTAGAACAACCTCCTGGATTTCAAATCAAAGGAAAAGAAGACAAAGTATACAAACTCAAGAAGGCCCTCTATGGCCTCAAACGAACACCTAGAGCCTGGTATGAAACACTTGTCACAATTTCGATCAAGAATGGATTCAACAAAGGAACTATAGACAAGACTATATTTAAACTAGAGGAAGGGGCAAGCACATTGCTAGTGCAAATCTATGTTGATGACATAATCTTTGGATCAGAAGATGAAAAGTTGTGTGAGAAATTTGCAAACCTAATGAAGAGCAAATTTCAGATGAGCATGATGGGAGAATTAAACTACTTCCTTGGCCTTCAAGTAAAGCAAATGAAGGATGGCATTTTCATTAGTCAAGCAAAATATACAAGAGATTTGATACACAAGTATGGGATGGACACTCGAGCCGAAAGTTATGGTCAAAATACTACCGCGTGCCCTAACGACCCCTTTTTGACTCAGAAAATTGTCCTAAATAGAATCCGACAACCGTTACCGACTCCCCGGCAACGGCGCCAAAAACTTGTTCGGTAAAAACGTGTTTTAAATTTATAACCGAAACACCCCAAGTATAAGGATCGTAGTATAGGATGTTAACGGGTCGTCCTAAGGGAGTGGAATGTTTATCGGATCAAAGAACAATTATTCTATCGATTATGTCACAATTATCTATCTAAACTAAAGCTGGAACTAACTAAAACCAAAACCTAAGAATTGAGACTAAACAAGAATAAAAACAAGCAGAAAATAAGAAAACAAAAAGACGGACGAGCGTTCACTAAAGTGAACGAGCGTCTGGAAACTAAATCTAATGGACGAGCGTCTGCTATTGCGGACGAGCGTCTGATTACGAACTGAAGCAGAAAAGTGCAGGAAAACAGCAGGAAACTAGGGTTTATAAAACTAGAACTTAAACTAAACTTAATCTAAACGATTTGATTGATAAACAATAAAGGAAAACACAGCAAGGCGACTAGGTTCCACCCATCAACCAACAACCCCCAACTAGATGGTGATCTAAGATGTAGTTTTTAGTAGTGATTTATTCACGAATTCAATTAAATTTCTTCAACCAAATTCTAGGGTTTCGTTTATCTTTTCAAATAAACTAAACATGCAATCAAAACGAAATCACGAGGTTGTTTCCAAACTCTTACTCAACTAATCATGCATAATCTCTTACAACACAATTAGATGCATTACTTTGAACGAAAGAGAACTCAAATAAACAGACTTTCGTAAATTTATTCAAGCATAAAGATAGATAAATAGATCGTTTCATAGAATTGATAACTCAACAAAACATGGCAATGTAAAACAGCGTTAAAAAGTGATGAAAAACTAGATCTTAAACTCACTAAACATCCAGTATCGAACTCTCTAGTTGGTTTGTGTTGTTGATAGGCTTCCTCCGTCGACTCACTGCAAGGCTTTTAGCCAACAATCATGTTGGAGATGATTGTTGGGTTGGAGAAGTTCATTTCTGTGAAATTAGGGTTCTCTGGCCGCAGCTTTTGGTGAATTTGCGATCTCAATGTTGCGTAAAAAAGTATGTTCTTAGGGTTGGGGCTGCTGCTGTATTTATAGAGCTCTAAGTCGGTTAGGGTTAAGTCGGCACCGGACGCTCGTCCGCTTATATGGACGCCCGTTCAAGATGCCTTAGACGCTATCAAGACGCTCGTCCGATTCCGTCCAAACTCTCTCGTTCAACTTTTCTTCTCTGACGCTCGTCCGAATTACAAGACGCCCGTCCATATTGGACGCTGCATGGACGCTCGTCTGGATTGATGCAGAACGGATTCCTTGATATTTCCATCTTTATCTTGATTGATTTCTTTCCTTATCTCTTTTATTTTCCCATATCTTTGATTGATCATCTCGAAATTAAGCTTCCTAAAAGATAAATGCACATTGCAAAAATGTAATGAAATCCAAATAATCATAATTAAATCAATTAAACACTTAAAATAACCAATTTTGCAAATAACCATATTAAAATGACATTTACTTAATAATTACACTTAAACCCTTATTTCTCATGTAAATTACGCAAATGTGGGGAAAATAATAATGAAATAAACCCTTAATAATCATATAAATATGGCCTTAACACTTGCCTCAAACCACTCCCCCTCTACGCTCGAATATCGCGTTTTTCATACACAAAATCACGCCATTATGTCACTAAATCCTTCCATATTCAAACCACGTTCACACTACCCAAATCACACTATATAAACAAGACTTAGAGATTTTCAGAGATCCTTACGCTCTCTTGCAAATTACAACCCTACTCTTGTTTATCTCTATTGCAAACTCAAGTTCATTTTCAAACTCCTCTCCCTCTCAAAAATGGCATCATCTTCCTCAATCACTCAAGCTGGGTACGAAAAATCGATTGCCACTGGCTCATTCTTCCAAGCAGAACACTACCTGAAACTGTGTGGAAATGATGAGCATGCCAAAAGGTTGGCAGCAGGCTGCGAAAAACTAAAATTATCCACCTTCCTCAATCCTCCAATAACTGAAGTGTGTTATGAAAGTCTCAATCCTTCAGTCTGACTTGTTGGCTGAAGAATTGGAACAGCAAGCAATGTATCTCAGATCCATGACTTCAGCGTTTAATGACAAAAGCTCCTCCATTGAAAACAAGTTTCAAGCCATTGCCGAGTACATTGGTGCACAAAACATTGTGGTTCAACAACGGGAAGTCCGATGAAGCGACTTAACATCAATATCACCAACAATCTTGCAGGCCTCGGGCAACACATTTCCCAAGAAAACGAATCACCGGCGTAGCTTTTGGCACTTAGACTTAGGAGTGTCAATGAGAAATTGAATGATCATAACAATAGATTCACCTCTATTGAATCAAAACTTGACTCTCGATTGGAACGGCAGAGGCCACCAATAGCATCCTACTACAGCAAAGGGATGATGCTGCCAAAAAGGGGGAAAATCTGGATAAGCCTGAAGGATCAACTTTCAAACCCCCTAATTTCACTGAAGAACAATTGAGAGCAAGAGACAGAGAAATAAGGATCAGAAATGAAGCAGAAGAGCAACAAAGAAGGATCAGAGAAGAAAGACAAAAAGCCACAAAGGAACCCTGCATTGGATTTCCTCATCCCATTCAACGAAGAGATGATGATAGAGACAGGTCCGGCAGACAGCAAAGGCCTGGATCCACCCAGCAAAGAGGATCTGTCGGTCAACACGATTCAAAGCACTCGGAGGAAACACCAAGCAGAGGCGGCGCAGCGGCCTCCAAATATACTAGTGAGCACGTAACTTACACTGGTCACCAAAGCAAAGCGAGAATATGATGCGGATGTACTTGGACCATGTAAGAGAATTTTTTAGAGTACGTAAAGGACTTTATCCTCACCTCTCACAAGATGAAGCTTGGGCTGATTGGCTAAACTATCAGGATGAAAGGATGAGAACTGATATGGCCAAACTCTACAATGAAGTCAAAAGAGAATTTGCACTTCTCAAACAGACCAACAACAAACCAAGTTCGGCCCATACCACTATCCGCAAAGGGACCGGAAGACTTGCCACCGCACAACAAGAAGATTTCAAATACATGGCAAGATTCTTCAATCCCATGGAGAGATTGGAGAAACAGAACAAGTGGGGTCTCTACAAAAGTCTCAAATTTGCGTACTCACACATTGCTGAGGCTAGGGAAAGACTTGAAAAATATTTTGGAGAACCTAAGGCCAATGAGACCATGCCTGATTTCAATAGACTTTTTGCCAAAAGAGTTTTTTAGGGTGTATCTGAATACACAGCTTTGGCTTACTGGAAGTGGAAGTTTCCAGAAATTGATTGGAAAGACATTGAAGAGGTTCAGACTACAAAGTTCAGAAGGTACAAGGCTGAATTAAGCAAAATGTAGTTTGTAACAGTTGAATAAATTCTTTGGATCTCATTGCCCCTTGATGGATGAATAAAATTGTTGAAATTTTGTTCTGTTGGTTATTATGAAAATTTTTGATTACTTATGTTCAGGCTTATGAGGGTTTTGGCATCATCAAAAAGGGGGAAATTGTTAGGAACATTTTATTATGTTTTGATGATGGCCATACTAGATGTTATAGCAAGCCTGAAATAAGTTGGAATTCTCTGTATAAGTCTTTACTTAGAGTCCGACATGTTGTATAAGTTGAGTCGACAAGTATTGTACTAGTTGGTAGGACGGCAAAGTGAAAACGTACATTCGGCAGAGTGAAGCCGCCCAAGCACCAAAGAGAGATACAGAGAAGGGATTATGATCGACTTATAACCAAGGAAGTCCGTGATGACCTTGGATAAGTCTAAGTTATGTTTCAAGTGATGAAACTCAATATTCCAATATGGTGTACACCGATCTCACCCAAATCAAGGATCGGTGAAGTATAAAGATTCTCCCGAAACTAAAGCAAAGAAGAAAACAAAGGAATCGGCCGAGTACACCGACCGTCGGCAAAGAGAAAACAAAACGGCGAAGAAAGAACTAACGGCTAAGTCGAAGGCTCACTCCACCGTTCTACAGACGGTGAAGAGACACTTACAAGATCAGATTTAATATACATTGAAGATTCAACAGATCATGCATTAAATGCACAATCATTGAAGGATCAATCAAGGACGGATTTTCTGCTATACATTTGAAAGAAGAATCCGATCACTGAAATCAAGGAGAATACAATTAAGGGGGAATCAAGGATTATTCCCTCATTAATATAGCCAACGGACGGAATTTCAAAATCAAGGCTATTCAAGGCTATAAATAGAAGGCATTGACAGAAAAAGAAAACAACGATTGAAAAAAAAAAGAAAAGCGAAAACTCACAATTAGAAAATCCTTCTCTCGAACTTACAAGGATACATCTAGTGATCAACTCAAAAATCAGAACTACAAAGTCATACTCAGAATTGAGATTGATCAAGCAAGTGCGTGAATCACAATCACATCAAACCGAAGCAACCGAATCGAGGCAATCCGAGAAGGAGTTGAAAGCCGTGATAGGCGTTGAAGGATTTTGATGTCAAGGAGCAACAAAAGGAAGACCGAATCACCGAAGTCGTTGCGCTCAAGGAGTGATAGTCTTGTAGATTGTGAAGCTTGGGAAGTCAAGGACAATCACACTTGTTGTATCTCGTGAAAACAATAGTGAATTCCTCCGATCATCACAGGGAGAAGAGTGGATTAAGGGATTACACCACCCCGAACCACTATAAGCCTTGTGTCAATTTAATTTCGCAATTTACTTTACAAAGACTTATTTAATTTGCCTACATCATAACACATATCCGTGATTGTCTAAACCGATTTGAAAACAACATAGTAAGAAGGGACTTATCCGCTTTGCCCAAAAGCTTTTAAAACACAAGAAAAGTTTTTGAAACTCCACTATAGTCATTCACCCCCCCCCCCCCTCGACTATAGTTTCACCCTTCTCCGGGACCAACATCACCATAACAATCGACAAATTTAATCTTCATCCATATCATCAACATTAACCCAATTACTACAACTTTCTTCAACTTCATCATCAAATTCATTTCTTCATACCAAAAAAAAAAATTCACAAACCATTTTCTTCATCTTTTTCTACACACCATATATCCGCAATCTACACACATTCATATTTCTTCTACACATCTTCATCTCCTTCATCGTCTCAAAATACATATATTTTATACACACCTTCATCTTCTTCATCACATCAAAAGCTTCATAAAAAAAAAATTTATTTTTATTTCAATACTTGAAATAGGTCAATGAGTTACCCTATTACAACATTAGGAACATATAAAAACATGATTTGTGGAGAAAAATCATGTTTTTATGCGTTTTCCAATGAAAGAAATGGGTTTTCCGACGTTTTTCCGGCGTTTTCGAGCATCCATACTGGGAACGTCAGCAACACAGATGTTTTATGTAAACATAAACATCGAAATTGTTGACGTTACAAATGTATAAACAACGCCGGAGCAAATTTTTACGTCAGCCAAACTGACGTTCCAAATGTATAACAACGCCGGAGTAATCGACGTTACGCAAACGTCACCCACACTGGCGTTGTCTTGCTATTACAACGTCAGGCCTATCGATGTTCCAACGCTTGCCTTAGTTTTCAGATTGCTTAAAACGTCAGTTGTCCTAATGTTGTAGCACCAAATCAACGTCAGTACAGATGACATTACGAGTCATCTTCATCGCAAATGCAAGAATGGTTTCTTCCTGACGGAAAAAATTCGAAAACCAACCATTAAAGCCCTCGATTTCTACCAAATTACCAGTGAATTTCTTTAAAAAAAAAGATACATACGTGATTTGGTTCAAAGTTATGTTCTTCTTAGCTTGATTCTTGCAACCAATGCTTCAATTGCGGTTTTCGGCGATATACTTATCTTCTCCGGCAAAATTCCGGTGAAATTCCGGCAAAATATCGTCTTCTCCGGCAAAATTCAGGCAAAATTCGTCTTCTCCGGCGATTATTTTTATATTCAAATGAAAAAGAAGAAGTTAGTATTATGTTAAAATGAATTGGTTAAATTAATTAAAGAGTGTTAAAATATTAAGAAGTGTTATTTTATAATTTATAAAAACTAAGGGACTAAAATGTATATTTTTTAAAGTTATTAAATGGATGTAGTGTCGCTAGTGAATTGATAGTGTAGGAAAGTGATAGTGTAGGAAAGTAAATGAAAAATAATAAAATAAAAGGAGTCAATAGTAAATCGGTGGTCCTGATAGATGCCGTCTATCATAAAGGTCATTCCACTCCATTTCGATTTTAATTGCTTTGAAAATTTGAGAAACATTAATTAAGTATTGACTAGTTAGTACAGTATGAGAAAAAAAAATACTTTTATTTATAATGAGAAAAAGTTTACTAAATCTGCATTGATTTTTCAGAAAGATCAAATAATATTACCCGAACCAAAAATAAAAAATTAAAAAAATTAAAAAAAAATTAACGTATAATTTGGAATCAAAAGAGTATTTGTTTCTAAATAGATGCAAAGAGTATAGGAGTCCGGATCCTCTGCTGTGATGAAGAAACGACGTCGTTTCTGTAAATTAAACAATAAATTCACGATAAATTCAGAGTACCTTAATAGCGGAAGAAATCATCAGAATCGTTTCCCTACATCCATTGTTACTCGACTACGTCTCCTTTTGCCATGATGTTGTCGTCGCCTTGATGAGGATTCCGATATCTCTCTCCTTGCCTACAACCGTGATGTGTTGGTTTCTTTCGTATGCTTTATGATGGAATAAAGCATTGCTTTTATAGGCGGAGAGAGGGCCGAAATCACCGCAAAACGGCGTCGTTTGGAGTCGAAATGACGTTGTTTCACTTCACAGCACATCACAGCATTGGGCCGTTACAGCAGACGATCTCAATTCAAGAGTATAGTGTAACTAAAAGCAAATATTCATGTAACAACCGTTCGATATTCATTTTTTATTTAGTCAACATTTATTTTACCGATAATCTAGTCAATTTTGAAGAATTCATATCAATATATATCATGGTGCATCGTCTTTTAAGAAAGGTGAGTGATAGAGTTGCTCTCTCAAATCTACATCGTTTTTACATCAGCATCATCTCTCTCTCAACATATGTTATCTTTAAGAAACTGAATATATTTTTTTTCACGTTTAAGCCAACTTCAACGGCTCCCGAATCACTTGTGAATCAATTTATTAAATACCCAAGAAGAATTAGTTTAAGATGTCTTTGAGAAAGTCAATAAGTTTGTATTCCTCGTTGATTAATTTCGTGACACCGGACATATATGAAGGTGATATCACTCCTCTTATCCTAGGAACGCCCTTCTTGGCCAGATAAAGAACTCTAATTGATGTTCAGATTGGTGATGGAGTTAAGAGTGTACGATGAAGTTATACACTACTTTAAATATCTTTATAAAAAGCAATGAAGCCGTATAAGGTACATTGCCTTAGTGGTTTCCACTAGGGTCTAATCTGGCTACCCAGTAGGGAGACCAGGCTTCGAACCCCCGGGGCGTAGTTTAAAACGGGTGTGTCTCTTTCGTCTCTACCAAAAAAAAAACAATGAAAACCCCCTTTTCCAACAGGATTTTATTTCAGTGGGTCCGAGATCTCACTAAAATATGGTAGCAAAATTTTTTCTTATAAAATTCATATAATAAAAAAAAATGGAAAAACATAAATTATAAACACTAGAAAAAAGAAAATAAAACATAAATTATAAACAATTATTTCGGTGGGAACCGAGATCTCACTAAAATGTGGTAGCAAAAAATTTTCTTATAAAATTCATAAATAATAATATCAAAAAAAGGAAAAACATAAATTTTAAACACTAGAAAAGAGAAAATAAAACATAAATTACAAACATTAGAAATGAGAAAAACAAACAAAAAAAGGGATAAAAAAATTTACCGAAATCTCACTAAAATGTGGAGCAAATTATTTTCTTGTAAAATTCACAAATGCTAGTAAAACATAAATTACAAAAAATTTCTTGTAAAATTCACAAATGCTAATAAAACATAAATTACAAACACTTTAAAAGGAAAAACATAAATTATAAATACTAAAAAAGAGAAAATAAAACATAAATTACAAACATTAGAAAGAAGAAAAACTAACAAAAAAGGGATTAAAAAAATGAAGTAGCAACCAAGAGTTGAACTCATTAATGTAAAAAGTTAGGCACTTTACAACTGAGTCGGTTCGGTTAGAAATGTTCGACATAATATACATATACAATATTAATATTATTAGAGATATATAAGAGAAGACATCAAGACATCATGTTCTCTAACTACCGATTGAGAATATTCTAAAACATTCTCGTAACCATCATGTTTTCTAACTACCTATTGAGAATATTGTAAAAGATTCTCGTAATCAATCATAATATTTAACACTTATTGTATTCACATTATGTAATGACTATATATATTGCATTGTATCATTATTTTACATCTCTATTACTACCCTCTAACGGTCAAAATTGGTTTTTTTTTTTTCTTTAACAAAAGAAAATTGGTTCATCACAATTATTACAAGTCTGATCACTTGATATGGTTACAAATTACAATTGCTTGATATTTTAGCTTCGGATCTTGTGTCTAAAAAGTGCGTCCAATGTGCATGTCTAAAATTACAATTGCTTGATATTTTAGCTTCGGATCTTGTGTCTAAAAAGTGCGTCGAATATGCATGTCTAAGTAAATACACCGTCGTTTTTCGTCCATTCTTTTATTACCCTTCTACTCTACCCCATTATGCGTATAAAGAAATACATCGTCGTTTTTTGTCCATTCTTTTATTACACTACTACCTGGCCGGCCAACCAAAAGAAAAAGAATTCTTAAGTTTGTCATCCTCGCTAGTACGCATAATGGCCGTAGATAATGGCCAACGCAGCGCCGGTGTTGGTGGGGAAATTGTAGTGAAATTTGATCCTCAAAGTAGAGAACTTTTGACATAGGCTTTGGTGAAATTGGCTCAGCCTGCAGGAGATGGTGTCAATGCTCTTCATGTTCTTTACACTATTAAATTGTTGTTTTTATTTTGAGTAAATTATTGTAGTTTTCTTAATCATATAAACAATTATATATCCCACTTTGTAACCATCCTTTTAGCAGTAAATTGATAATTCTGCTGTATTTACTAAGGCATAAATATTGACTTGGATTTTAGAAGGTTCAGATCAATACTTTTAATGATAAAAATATAGGGTTTCTTCTCTGTATGGAGCATAAAATGCAGAGCACGATAAGTCGGCTTATAGACTGAAAATGAATAGTGTCCAGCACTTAGACCAGTAGGAAATGCATCTATTAGGGTGAATAAGATTCACAGTAACTGTAATAAACAATGTAATTGCGGTCATAAAAAGTGGTAGGGTTTTAACCCCCCCCCCCCCCCCTTTCCCTTCTTTTTGGCAAAACCCTCTTTCATAAACACATCGTACAACAACAGTTTCCGTGGGTGGCTCCGGGTGATTGACGAATCAGCGGTGGTTCCTCCCCTGGAAACCGGCTTTGTTCTTTGCAAAGAAGGTACCTTTGTTCTTTGGTTTTGGTAGCTCATGGATATCCATCACTTGTATTGTTCTTTGCTTTTTAGCTTTTTCAAATATCAAAACAATAATAGACATCAACGCGAAAATCAATCAGTATGAAAGACGGTAGTTGCTTTTAGAGCACTTGCATTTGTGCAACTTAACAGATTATTTATTTTTACAGACTTATGTATCATAAACTCTACCATGCATAATTTGAATAGGGATTCTGCAAAAAAAAATACGGAGATTCTGTTTTAAAGATGTGCCTAGAGATTCTGTTTTACAGATGCGCCTAGAGATTCTGCTACAGATGGATTTTGGTGGATCTGAATGGGTTGAATCTCTATTTTAGACAAAAATTACCTTGTTTTATAGAAACTAACGCAATTGTTCTTTACTCATGTATAATGATGATCAAAATGAAAGTCATACCATTTTCAGCTTCTTGATAATTCTCTTGAAGCCGCCTTCTGGCTGAATTTAGCCTGTCAATATCTACGGTGGATTCCTTTGACCTCTGCAAAACCCAAATAATGTTTAAGAGATTAAATTAGCTCTCATGCATAAGAATTCTTGTTTACAGAATATCTTTTCTGCGAGAGAAAGAAGTAAGCAAAAGTTGCCATCATAACGACATCTCCGGTGGGATGAAAACATGTTTCCATATTAGGATAAACTACGTCACCGTCATTAAAGACTCGATGCAGAAGCAAAAATTTGCATTTCAATCACCAAGAATCGCAACTACACAAATATACGTGGTTTAGGTAAAAAGATCAACAAATAAATTTATTTCTTCCTATGGCATTCGTAGCGAAGCCCCTAAATTGTTCCGTATCCTTAAATAATTAGGGATAACATTTAAGAATAGCCCAAAAAACCAGCTCCAACAGCATCCGCTTATCTAAAAAAAGAAAAAGAAAAAAGAAAAAAAAATAGGGATCGGATATAGTAAATCCCCATATATATGAAAGCTCATTGTAGCAATCTCTAAACAAATTTAAATGATTAAATAATATATAGAGATTGGGATGGAGAATTCGTCGTAGTGGAAGATAAATATTAATTGTGGAGATAGGGATGAGGATGCATGGATATGAATACTCAAATGTCATAAGGTTAAGGAAGGAGAATGGGATGAGAATAAATATTAATTGTGGAGATAGGGGAATGGATGGATATGAATACTCAAATGTGGTAAATTAAGGAAGGAGAATGTTGCTATACAGTATTCTGAATACATCTGTAAAATACAGATAGATATATTATTTATTGTATTTTGGGGATGAAAGATGTAGATGCTTCTAGGAATGCCCTTATGGCATATCACTGGTTCTGGCTTCTTCAAAGTAGCGGCCTAGCGGGTTATTTCTTCAATAGCAATTGCATATGTATCACCTTCTTAATAGCACTGTCATCACTCATATTTGGAAGGTGGAAGGAGCTATCAGGGTCACTGACTTCAGGCCCATGCTGTCATGTGATCTATAAATGAATTTACAAGATTTTGGCTTATAGATTTTATAGGACTAACCCTCTATTATAAGCTCTAATGAAGGGGGGCCACCGTTTGTGGTAAGCTTCTTCAGGACAATGTCCATATTATGCATGACTTAGTCAAGGTTACCACAAACATGCTAGGCAGGCCAGATGCGCTCTGAAAGTTGATCTTATAAAGGCATTCGACGTTGTTTATTAGGACTTCCTTATTGCCACTTTGAAGACCAAGGATTTTCTGAGCAAATTCATTCTTTGGATTTGTCTGTTTGTCAACTCTGCCTCTTTCTCTGTCAATCTCAGTGGTTTCCTTGTTGGCTATTATTCTAGCTCCCGAGGAAATCCCTTCTCTACCTACCTATTCAAGATTATTATGGAGATGCTACTTTTTTATGTCAACCAGATGTTATTAGCTTACACCCCAATTGTGACAGATTATAGCTGGAATACCTTGCCTTTGCGGATGGCATATTTATCATGACAGCTGTTGATTTGAACTTCCTCTCTAGCATCAAACGGGTACTTAAAGATTTTGCTTCTCAATCTGGTTTGGTTTCCAACCTTGATAAGTGTGAACTTTATTGTTATTGTGCACAACTTGACGATGATAAATTACCAAGTTTTGCGGACTCACCAGGTGTCCCTCTAAGTGAACTTCTTGTTCGGTACCTCAAGGACCCCCATCGCTTCTAAGAGAAGCACACTCTAAATGCAAAGGACCGGTTGATAAAGTCATTATTAGTGTTTTATCTTAAGCCAGTTGCAATCTTTCCTTTGCTGGCAGACTCCAACTGGTTAAGTCTGTTTTGGTAGTTGATGAGGATTGAAAACACTCAAACCAACCCATTGGCGAATCAACGCGGTCCCTTGAGGCAAACAGGTGAATTCCGCGAAGGAGCTCTGAATCATACACCCCTACAAGGCCACTAGCATTCATCCTTCCAAAGCATTCGGAGGCCACCGAGGATCTCCAGCCTCCCAAAGGACTCCCATGACCTCCGGAGGTGTAAATAGTCCCCTCAGCCTTTGAAGGTATAAATACGGATCAATAGTACACTCTTTCTCATGGATTTCACACTACAGCGCTAAGGATGTTAGAATTTTGCTGTGGAAGTGATCAACACGCTCCAAATCATGTATATATACACTCATACTCAATGGGTCAGGTATGTACGCTTATTCTACCTTCTCATGACATAAAGAAATACATAGGCTTGATCCCTCAAAGTCAGGGTACATATGCATCTCTTGGAGGAGAGTTCAGCCCCTTTCACGAATTCTTCTACTCCTGTTCCTATTTTCATACATTTTGCACCTTGTTTCCATCTTGTTTATTGTCGTCTGTTAGGAACACCTTTGAGGGGGATTTTAAGCGGCATCGGTAGCTATATTTAGCTTTTGGCTAGTGTTTATTTCATCCCAAACAGAAGAAAATGAAAGCATCCTTGATAGATTCCTTTGCAGTTGTGTTGATCTAAAGTCAGTGGAAAGAAGCTTGTTGTCCTAGTGCTCAATGTCGATTAGGCCTCCCCCCCAGCTTGCTCACCTTAATAATGCCCTCCTGATGAAACTAATTTGAAGGATTATCACCTATCAAATGTCTATTTAGATCAAGTGGGTGTATTCTATCTTTTCCTTCAATGTATACCCTTCTAGGGGGTCATAGCCAAGCCCAACAAATCTTGCATGTGGTGCATCCTTTTTGCCTTGGGTCCTCTAATGCAACCTTCTGTCAGGACCAATCTTTGAAATGGATAAGATATTTTTTTGGTTTGATTGTTGGCACCCTAAGGTATTCTTATGGATGTTATGTTTGATTTTGCAACGAGAAAGCTAGGCTCTGACTAGAGACTTACTGTTTCAAACTTTGTTGGCACTAAATGATGGATTTGGCTTGAGAGCAGAAGAATGCTGAAGATCAAAGACTTTATTGATAGAACCCCTGTCTCTCTTCTATCCATGAGACATATCACTAATAAAATCACTAGGACCCTAAACAAGTCTAACTCTTTTACCGTGGAAAGAGTTTTTAGAGCACTTACGGTAGGCTTTTTAAAAAAGAAGGTAAATATGTAGATTGAAGATTCAAATGCATAAAAAATCATCTACAGCAGAACCTCTACTCAGATCTCTAAATTTTGCACTACATGTACAACATAAAATACATATTCCCAGTTCAAATCATACTTTATTGAAATTCTGATAAATTTCACTTTGAATATGTATAAAAAGAAAAGTGGTGTTTAAGTCTATAAAATAAAGAATTTGTTGAAAGGGATTGATACAAGTGCTCTTAGACTTGAACTGGAGAGCAAGCAAGAAGTTAAGCCATATATGCATGTTTGACATAACAAAAGAGTCCCTAGATATGCCTTTATTCACTTGGCTTGTTTACACTCGTTGACTGATCACTCTGGACGGCCTCAATGCTTAGGGTGTTACTCAATCAAATATATGCTTGTGGTGTTACTAAAACATTTTCTTAGTTCCGTAGAATTCATAGTGCGTTTTACTAATTGAGGAACTATCTTGTATTGGATTTGCTAAGCTAGATTCCTGATCAGTTTCCAATTGGTCGTTCTAAGATTTGGCATCTCTGTCATTCTTTACATAATCTACGGGGAGTGTAAGGTGAGGACCTTCCAACAGAAGGCAAGACTGGTTTTATTGTTGCTACTGGCATTACAAATACCGACGTTTTTGTTTTGAGATGGCGAGGCATTGTAAAATCTAAACTTATTTGGAACTTCATAACCTAATTTAGCTCGGAGATTTTAATAGCTTGTGTTTGTGTCGTTTTGGCTTGTGCCCTGAGTTAGCTGAACTCTTTAGATTGTAAATTTCGCTACTATCTATAGAAATTCCTCATTCACAATATAAAAAAAAAACCATACTATCAGCTATTGCAGACAAGCACCTAATAGAATAATGTAAAATGAAGATAAGCATAGACATGTAAGAAAAAGATGGTCTAGCTCAGTACACTTGTAGGAGGAGTGGAGGCAGATTTAGGAGCAGAAGCCGATTTGGAAGCAGATGGTTGTGACCTTGATGGAGCTTCTCTAGGGATGCCTGGTTTTGGCTTCACTTCTGGATCTGAATACTTCTTCTCAGAACTTGAACCACCATCTAATAAAACGAATAGGAGGATAACATGGGAAAGTAAGTAATCGTTTTTGCATACCAAAAACCACTCTGTCAAACAAAACAACCTGAAACGAAGACTTACTTGGTGGGTTTGGGGAGTAAGCTGTAGAACCCTGAAAAAAGATAAAATCAACTCACAACTTCAGATTGTTCCCAGCATTTGATATTTTGAGCCCTCTTTAACTCTTTTCATCATGATTTCTCATATATTCCTTTAATGCGTAACATACAAATAGAAATGCTCGCAACTTCACCTTGTAACGACCGTTTTCTTGAGCTATTGGTTTTACATTTTGCTGAGGCGAATCCCCGTCAACTGTCAACACCATCAACACAAAAAATGAAGCTCTTTAATACCAGATAAATAATCCCTTAATTATGGATTTCACTTTGAAATAGAGCTAGAAAAAATATCATATATCAGTAGTATCAATACACCATTAATTGAATGACATGAATTTCAAAAAATCATAGACTAAAATCACATATACATCAAGGCATGTTCATCATCGTCACTAAAGTTTTCTGCTTTATACCTTACCAGTAAACATAATGCACGGTTTAAGGAAATTGCGTTCCCTTTTAGAAAACATTAAAGGGCAAAATACTACCAAGGAAGTCCTCGGAATGTTGCCCAGACTGCACCCATTCATCCACAACTTCTTTCCACTTTCTTCAGGAAAAGGAAAAACAGAGCAAAAAAAAAATGTTACTGAGAGTATACAGTCTATGAATCTAGATTAAGCCCTTCAAAAAAAATCCCATTAGGACTTCTGAAAACAGATACATACCGGACAAGAAACTTAACCAGTGTTCGGATCTCTTCGGACGGATGTTTCCTGAATCGGTTCACATGCCTGCCTATATCAGTTTCCTGAGAACATTTTTTCCCCAAAAATACACGAAAAAGGAAATGTAATTCATCAGAAAAGATAATTAGGCCTCATTGAAAGTTGAAATTACCATGATGAAGAAAATATACCTGTAGAGCTGTATACGTAATATCCATATCCGCTAATTCTTGCAATGATTCAATCAAACAGTCGTCATTCTACATACATCCACATCATGAACATTTAAGCACAAGTATAATTGAGAAGAAATACTAAGGAAAAATGGCAATCCAGACCTGGTTTAGATCTTGAAGACGTTCGCGTATTTTGAGAATCTTGCTCTGTTCGTCGAGCTCCTCCTCCTCCTCGTCATCGAACAATCCACCAAAAGGATCAATTTCTTCGTCATCATCATTCTCCTCTTTGACAATATGATTCGATTCCGGAGTCAACGGACTTCTATTATTATGCTGCTGTTCCTCGACAACCACATCATTCCCGCAGCTGCGACAGAGCTTCCCGCCGCCGGAGCTACTGGAACACAAGTAGAGCTTCTCAACGATTTTATCACGGCGATTTTTCAGCTCCTCGTTATGGTCTGATGACGCAACCATAATGGCTGCATCAATTACCGACCATACATCTGCTTTTGACTTGGACAGAATCGCCTGGAATTCATCCAAATTCATGGTTGACTTTTGATTATCTACCTCAAATTCCGTTTCTTTTTCTTTCAAAAGTTGTCTACCTCTTTCGATAAAAAAAATTCTTACACAAAAAGAGAATCTAGCTGAAGATCTTCAAGAAATGAATATATCCAATTGGATTTTATATCAAAAGCAGGGTACTGTGGTGGAATACTGCAACAAGAGATTGTACGATCTAGCAGGAGAGCAGATCTGATGATTATGGTCTCTGGAAGTCATGAAAGGCTGCCAAGAGGAGTTAGGATAGATGCACTTTAGAGCACATGCAATAAGAAACCAACATCACAATGTCATATTGCCTTGAAAACATAAAATAAATCCTACATGGCATTAGAATGGCACTATATCACATCCCTATAATTATATGAATCACAATAGCCTTAACAAACATCCAACCAAATCCATAATTATTTATTAAATTTAAACGATCAACGTACATTTTTTTTTTAAGAGTTTACATTTTATAGAGTTCACATCTTTTTTTTTTTTTTTTTTTTTTTTTCTTTTGGTTTTCTGCATCATTAATGAGGAAAGAGAATATGATATTGTGAAAGGCACGTGGGCAGAACCACATTCCCTTCCCCATCCAAAAAGTTCAAAACGTGGAATTTGAAGCTATTGTATGTTTTTGCTTTTGATTCAATGTGGAAAAACTGAAAAAGCAACTTTCACAGTGGCTAAAAAAAGGCTATTGTACGTCCTCTTAGGAGATGGACGGACATTTTGTATTTTATACTCCCTCCGTTTTTTTATTTTACTTGCCGGAAAGCCAAAAAAATCACATATATTAATAAAGTAATACTAATTAATGAGAAATGATCGAGTCATAACAATGTATCATAACAATATCTATATCATTGATTATTGTGGGATTTAGATCAATTAATATATGTCTTATAATAATCAATGGTGTAGATCTTATAAATATTGATTATTTCTTATTAATTGAAATACTATATTGAAAATGTGTATATGCATGGATAATAGTATAATCAATGGTGTATATGGTTTATTTGGAAGGCCCGCTGTAATGCGGTGTATGATGACCAGCCGCTCTATGTCTCATGTATCTGTTCCTCGGCACTTTCTACGGCTCGGGAGTATAGGGACGCATGGGGTGAAGGTATGGTCAGGGGAGGCTTGGCGCATCCGGATAGGTGGAAGGCCCCGACACTGGGGGTGGTTAAGTGCAATGCTGATGCTTCTGTTGGGGCCTCTGGTTCAGGCTTGGGGCTTATTTTCCGCGATCACCAAGGTGTCATATTGGCGGCTTTTTCATTCCACTTGGACCCAAGTATTGAGGTAGCCCTTCTTGAGATGAGGGCAATTCTGATGGCACTGCTGGAGGCACATCGGATAGGTTTGTCGAGGCTGGTAGTGGAGAGTGACAATCTGACTTGTGTGCAAATGTTTCATGGCGTTGCAGAGGACATATCTCCCCAGGGTTGCCTCCGGCAGGATTGTCTGGCTGCGGCCTCTTTCATTCCGTTTGTTCAATTTTCCTTTGTTAGGCGGTCCGGGAATGTCCCGGCGCATTTATTATCTAGGTATGGCCTTTCTAATTTTGGTGTAGTTTCTTGGGGCACTCAGCCTCCACACGATGTTCTCTCTACGTGTTTTGCAGACTTGATTGATCAATAAACTTCTTTTACCCCTCCGGAAAAAAAAATTCTAGCCTTGGAAAATGTCATTTTTTATTAGAGATGTAAATAACTTTTTATATATTATAATTAAATTGAGGATAAATGTGGAAAAAATAATAAATATTGTATTGATATTGTAAAATAACAGATAAACAAAAACAAATAAATCCTGAAAAGTGACAGTTAAAAAAAATTGATGGAGTAATATATACTCTCATGTCCCAAAATATAAAGTCCTATGGAATATTCAATAGTTGTAAGAGTGAATGAGGCAAAAGTCCATTTTTCAACACAAATGAATAAACATCACACACTCTTTTTTTTAGTTGCGAAAATGACAAAAAAAATTCAGACGGACAAAAATGCCCTCACCTATGACAAGCGTTCAGCAAATCGCTGTTTGTCGCTTCACTTTCAGCGAACCTCACACATTCTTCTTATTTTTCATGATACTTCTTTATTGTTGTTTCTTCTTTTCTTTCCTTTTTTCTTTTTTTAACAACCGTAACTTTTAATTTATAACTCGGATCATCGAAATTGTTTCACCAAAATTCGCATTTTATTTGCTCTTTATTTTGAGATTTCATACGATACCCTTCCGACGTAAATTTTGAAAGGCGAAAAAATATTTGCATTAATTGGAGCGTTTTTCTTATAAACGACCATAACTTATGATTTAAAACACCGATCATCAAAATTCTTTCACCAAAGTTCGTATTTTTTTTCTCTTCATTTTGAGATCTCATATGACACCCTTTCGATGTAGTTTCTGAATCCGAATAATAGCAGTGTTTAAACTAACACAATAAACGTAACAGTATCATAGTATCAGTATCACAGATTATGTTTGCCTTATTGTCTCAATGCAATCTTTATCTTAACCAGCACAAGTATGTGCAATCTTTCTAAATAAAAGTTACAAGCTTAATTTCAACATTCGAAAATGCAACATACATCTAATAAATTAATAATTGAGATAACATAACATTTTTTTGTATGGGTGATCATTTCTATAGAAAAGATTCACAATGCACTATTCTAGTGAAATAGGCTTGTTTGGTTCTCAAGTCGAACCCCACGTTGTGATATTGAAGAGTTGTTGCTCTAATCAAATTCAAACGGTTTGATGGTCGGAATGTCAAGCAAATCACGTTTTTCATCGGAGTCCTATGAAACAACTCATCTATATCCAACTGAATCGCGGTATGAGGACCCAACACCAGATTCATCAACGGAAATGGATTTACAAGTGTCGACGTTTTATAACATAGTACATTCGGAAGTTCTTTCAACTTTTTTTAACCATCCTTTTGCCTTATAAGCGTAACAGTATCACATTATCACTAACACAATAAGCGTAACAGTATCACAGTATCAGTATCAGTGTCACAGATTATGTTTGCCTTATTTTTCCAAGTAACAGTATCACAGTATCAGTATCACAGTATCAGTATCACAATATCAGTATCACAGTAACAATATCACAGTATTAGTATCATGGTAACAGTATCACACTAACACCATTACCATTACCATTGATTAGCCAAAGATCATGGACTCAACAAGCTTTACAACAACACCAACAACTTATATTCCTCTATGGATTAAAACGAAAACAAACCGTAAACTAAAAACCATTTGGACAATAATGTAATCACATTAACACCCAAAAAACTTGTGTATTTTCAAATAATACATTCAATCACAATTAACACCTTTAATCATAATGGAAAAAATATTACTTCCAGGAAATGTTTGCAAATACTCACAACTTTATCCATATGTCATAAATTCAGCCAAGTATCTCAATATATAGCATTAATATCAGCCGTATAAACTCACAATTCAGCTCAATCACAAAGCATCTTAGTTCATCAATTTTCAAATTTCGCTTTGATTCGTTTATCAATCATATAAGCGTGCTTGAATCATAACAAGAAATCAAAGACAGATTAGGAGTGAGTACTTAGCTTTAGAAGATGATTTCTTGTTCATTTAATGGCATTGATCTCATCCCATTTTCTCAGTTCGATTCGTTCACATCTCCAGCCCGTTTAATCAAATTCAGCTCCATCTAAGAGATGCTTACATGAAATTATCAAAATGCGCTGAGGAATCTGGTTGTGAGCAACGGAGTATCCATATGATGAACCTTGATGTTTCTCCGATACCAAGCGCAAACAACAATTTCCTTAAAGTTGTACTTCCAGTTGACATTATGCAAAAACATAGGCTGCTAATGTTTGGCAGCCTTTATTATTTTCAATATTTTTTACTTTATATTATCGCTGGGCATGGAAAATACTAGTAGCTGAATCTTGATAATAATACTACTAACAATTTGCTTCAACACTACAAAATATAATGCATAAAAAATTGTAAACAACAAAAAACCATATGTTGAAATTATTAGATCAAGAAAAATAGCAACAGCAACAGGTCAAATGGATGATTGGTGATGATTGATGACCACCGCCGGGAGGTGGTGGTGGTGAGGCTTTTACAGACGGTGGTGGGTTGAAATAGTGTCCTAAACCCAACCGGGTTGGATCGGATCCGACCGGGTCGGATCATTTCTACTATTTATTTATGTTTATACATATAATAAATGACTTTCTGTTATTATATATTTGTTCGTTTAACGGACCAATTACGATATTGTTATATGATAACGTCTCTAGTGTCAAACTGTGAAAGAGAAACCATGTTAGTGATTATGGTTTATGAGATCTTGACTCACTTTAAAAGGTTTGATACTTTAATGTCTCTAGTCGTATGTAGCGTCAAACAGGACAATGATGGTACGATTAGACTAGCACGTATTGGATGTCTTATATCTTATTGAAGGTAGGGATAGATCTCGTCTATCGAAGTGTAGGGACACTTGGACTGTACGTGGACGTGTATTAGAGAATGCGTACGTCAGACTGACCCACTTACTTTATTAAGTATCACACTATGTGGCGGATGTGTAATTATCCTGAGACCGGAGTCTTCATGACATCACGGTGTGGATTGTCATACTTTGACACTATTGAGGTTTCCCCTAGCCATGAGGCGATCATGCGGTAGTGATTGGGTGTGATACTGAAGAATCCGTGGGATTCATGTTGTTCATCCGGAAATCACGTATCCTATGATTATGAGTAAATATCTGAAAGGGACTTCTTATAAGGAATGTCTTATTCTCAAAAGTCTTTGAGAAGTGGAAGTAATATGTTACTTCGAGAGAGTAGGATATTCAGATTATAAGATACGGCCGTTAATGTATTGACACTCGAGAAACGACCGTATGAATATTGTAACAGCGATAGGATTCTATTTACACGGTAACTGTTTCACATGAAGGGTAGTAGTCATTGCATTTGACTCTTCTGATGATTGGGGGTCATGGACGTGTTGCTAGACGCTATCCATGATTGTTAGGTATGAAGGGAATTTTCGTAATTTCACTTTGTGTTGAAGGGAATTTTCGTATTTGCACTTTGTGCCTACGGCCAACATATTCAAAAGCCTATCAGGTCACACACATAAGAACATCTAGCCGGATTAAAATGTGGTTATAGTGATAGCCAAATAAGGTAAGTTTTATCTCAACTATAAAGTGTTATAGTGATAAATTAATATGGTGGTATTATTTATTATGAATGACTTAAATACAAGATATTAATTATGTTGATTAATTAGATATACATATTTTTATGTATATGTCGAAAATATGTATATATGATATACATGTATTTTGCAAATTAATTAATCATAGTATTATATTAATTAAAAATATTCCGGATGCCAATTAATGCAATTATTGGCATATGGGGCACATATATAGTGTATTATGATACACTTAGATTGTGCTATTTAATTAATAAGATTACCATATATTAATATTGGATATTAATTGATTTTGGAAAAATAGATTTATGGTAATAAGATAAAAATAGTCAATATTAGATATTGACAATATTTTGGAAATATTTAATATGAGATATTAAATTAAATAAGATAAATCAATCAAAGATATTTTCCTTATTTTATTAGAAAAATGTTTTCTTTCACATTAATCTACTCGGAAGCTTCTCCCAATCAGATTGGGACACAGTTGGGGCGTCACTCTCCCTATATAAGAAAGGGGTTGGCTAGCTCTTTATACATCACAATTAGAAGAGTTCTAATTTACAAAATAAACTGAGAGCTTCTTCGAGAGGGATTTAGAGAGAGAGAAAAAAGGCCGATCTAGCAACCGGATTTTCTAGTAGCTATCCAAGGAGGATTCCGGCGAGGTGCTCGTGTGGATATTGATAGAGACCGGACACGTGGACGGCTCGTGCACTACTACTCTCCGTAGACGGTCAAAGCGTCGATCTTTTAGATCAAGCAAGGTAACCACCGTCTATAAACTTATTATGTTTGTTGCTTAAACGAAGTCGATCCTGGTTAAAAGGAAATAAAATTTTGAATTCCGCTGCGTTCCCGCTTAGATTTCCTAACAGTGGTATCAGAGAGAGCTTCGAGCTTAAGCAATAAGCATGTAATTTGCGTGGTTGATTTTATCGTTTAAATCACGTAATTAAAAGATGAAAAAAAATTTATTCGTAAAACGATACACGAAATGAATAGAAAAAAACGAGATCGGGTGGTGCTCGGCCGACTAGCGGCGGCACCACCACCGGTGGCTGGTCGGCGGCGGCGGGGTTTGAGTGGTCAAATGCGGTGGATCTCCAAAATTTTTGTTTGTGTATTTGTGATTCAATATGGTTCATAGTTGTGATTGATATCTCTTTGTTTAGTTGGTGTCATATGGCTAACTAATTGTTCAATTAGTTTGGGCAAATTGGGATACCACATGCATTAAATAATTTTGGCCGTTTTCAAAATATTTGATTTTGGAATAGGCTTAGGCCTAGGCCTTTTCAAAATTTTGATTATGGAAAGGGTAAGAGAGATGCCTTTTGGTTTTGGAAACCAAAGGCATCCCTTTTGATTAAGAATCAAAAGGAAAGAAACTAAAGAGACCTAATTTTAATTTTGATTTATATTTGAATAGTTCTAATTAATTAAAATTAAAATAGAAATCGTTTTAAAATTCATCGTTACTTTTATTTCGATTAAAATCATTTAATTAATTAAATGTTAATTAGTTAATTGATTAGAAAAAATTATTTAATTGATTAAACGTTAATCGAGTAATTAAAGATGCAAGTTGGTAATTTTAGTATTTATCTTTTTCATAACATTTTTATTGTATGGATTAGATATGTTAGATATAATATGATTATATGGACCCCGATTGATCATGGACTCGACCAATAGGATAGATGTGAATGATTTAAATTTTCTATTGGTTTTTAAATTGTCCTAGGCTGTTATGAAGAACGTGACCTAGCTTATTTTCTGCAATATCCCGTTCCCCTTAACTCTCCCTGTGTGCGGCGGGTGCATTTAATTTATTAGATAGAATGTTATGTAACAAGAATGGAGCAGAAGAAGGAAACCAAAGAAAGACAAAGATCCCATTGGAGATGGCGCATTAAAGATCCTATTGGCGGTTGCAACTACCCTTAGATTTTGACATGCGGTTTCGTCAGTTTGTATTCGAAACCGCACCTTGGAAAAGTCCATGATCATACCGGATACTTAACGCATTTATTTAGTTTGTGCTTGTATTTATTTTATATGATACGATAGATGCATGACTAGGCACGATCTAGATGAATGTGTAGAATGTATGTCTATAGAGATAGATATATTTGATGAGACCGTAATTGATGAAATTAATTTAAAATTACTCCCACAACAAAACTCGAGTCATATGTCTCCCAATATTATAATGACGGTGAAGAGCCCTTGTTCGGATCCAACTGATCTGCCAACGTCGGGAGTTGACCTACCTTAGGTATATTGTTATTATCGAGTTATGATCGTTATGAGATCTCCTGAATATTTGGGCTATGACTCGACTAAGAATCTTGCGGTGATTGGGCCACGTTAGGACCGTTTGATTTTAGAGACAAGAGGTGGCTATCACATATAGATGTGAGCTGTCAAAGAGTTGACTGGTCAACGAATGGAAGCCGCATGAGATGCGACCGGTAAGCATACCCACCTTTCGAAATTGACCCTGTCGATCAGCCTACGTTGGGGATCGAGTCAACTAGATTGGATTCCATCCACTAAAGATTTTTGGAGAATTCTTGAAAGTCAATTGGGAGTAGTTGACTAGTGGGAGCAAAATCATAAACCAAAAAACCATTTTTGATTTTGCATGTATAAACAACAACACTCTTTTATCTTTATTTTTATGTTGTAGTTTTCTAGCAAACTTATATTTCTATGTTTTTATTCTCTATTAGTAAAATCAAATTATGACTGTTACCTTTTGAGAAACGTTCTCAAGTATGGTTAAAATAAGCAATGACATGAGCAACATCGTCATAATAGTTAGAGACAAGGAGACTACATATTTGATGGAGTGCTTCAAGACTTTAATTATTAATTAATAAACGGAAGCTCATGATATGGTTAAATCACTTGAAATAAGTTTCAATGAATTATTCACATATTGGATATGATCCAATATGGTCATTCTGTCATACGATGACAATTAATTAAAACGTTGGATAAGAATGACCACATCGAATTTTGGAAACGTTATTTTCAAAATTGTAAGATTTAAGTAATGACTTAATTCTTTAATCATTGATTGGAGATTAAATAAATGGTTCATGTTTTGAATATGATTCAGAAGGTTAAATAAACTATTTAATAAACTTTAGATTTTCTTTACGAAAGAAAATTGAAGTCATAGCTCTTGTGATTTTTCTTAAGCCTTATGAAGACTAAACTAAGAAATATTTACAAGTGCTTAAGGGATTATAAAAGGAAAGTTAGGGCATGTGCTTGAACAAGAGAACTTATCAAAGTTTCTATTCTAAGCAAGTAAGTTGAGATAAATCTATCTCAAGTCAACTCTTAGATATATGATATCTTACGAGTATGATTAAATTAGAAATATTAAATACAAAATATCCTAAGATATGGAAGGTGATGCAAACGTTGCTACATTATCATATTGTATTATGAATCTGGTAAACTGATAGAAGAACTAAATTAATGTTATTATGTTCCAGTTGTTGTGAAGAACAAAATTTCAGTTGTCTGTTAGGATTTAGTAGACATATTCAATTGTAAGGAATAAATGTTATTCCAATAAAGTTGAACAGTCACTGAATCTAACATGCTAGATTGATGTCACAATACAGTTGATATAGGTGATGAAATCTCAACCGAGTATTTGTACGGCTGTTATCCTTGATATTTGTGGTTGTTCTAGACAGAGTCTCTATGGAGGAGAGTCATGTGATCAGATGTCATTCTGATGATGTCTGAACCATGTGATTATGAATCATGTGGTAGTACGTATCTTATCTAAAGATGACTAAAATACTCTTTTATGAAAAGGGTTATAAAATCTAGAAAATTGCCTAAAGCGTAAACATACTGATGTTTGTTGGCTTATGACAATTAATTCTACGAATGATATTATTGTTTATTACTCTCTTTGACTATTTTACAAATAGCCAAGTGTACTCAATGAAGTGCAAAGTTCGGAAAGCCTAAAAAGTTTGAGCTAGTACGAACATGAGATTGATGAACTGCTTAGGTATTAATCTTCAATTGGATTGATGTAATTAATACCTGAAGGGTGTTTCAGAAGTTGTCTGAAAAGGAATAAGATTCCCCCTTGAAGGATACCATTTTTGGATACGCAATTAGATTATGTTTCTAAAATGGAAACAACACTTTATATGAAAAATGTGTGATGTAAGCCATGCCAAGTATCCCTTACCTGTATCAGGATAGTGCCCTTATACAATACATATACTTAACCAAGTTCCTAAGAATAAGGTTGTATAGATTCCATATCAGATATGGAAGATGGTAACGTAAAATCCATCTTAACCGATGATCTAGGGTTGTCATGCTTCTAGCAAGCAGGCAATGTCTGAAAGGCTTAAAGCTTAGTATGACATATGCAACTTTGTGGGATATCTTAGCAAGTACGCTAGATATCATTTACTTGCCCGCGGAGCAAAATGTGTTTGTCTCCAAATATGCTGTCTTTTAGAGGAAGTGTTTCTTCCAAAAGAAACAGTGGGAGTAAATAAGATCTCAAAAGAGTTTGAGAACCACAAAGAGATATTCAACCATTGGAACATGAGCAGGCGCCGCATAGAGATGAGGTGTAAGACGTACACTGCTCAATGCACAAAAGTACTTTATGAGTCTGCAGATGGCCACACGCCTGAAAGGGCTATTGGTATGTTCATCTTGAAAAATGAAGATCTCACGACTTATGCAAGAATGCTTGGAAGGCAAGATTAAGAGATATGGCTTGGATCCATATTGTCTGAAGTGGATTCCATGAGTGACATAACATGTTATGAACCTGTCCGTCTTACCCGAAGGAATGTCTCTAAAAGGTGTAGCATGTCTTTGCAAAAGATCGACATGGATAGTAATACGATTAATGGTTAAGCTGAGTTGATGGCTAAAGGCTATAGAGTGTAAACCTTGTAATCACCTTTATGCTACCGGCTATGCTTAAGTCTATTCAGATAGTACTTGTTGTAGCTACGTATCATGGCTATATGATAGTGTTGAAAATGTTAGGCCAATGGCTTGATGTTCATAGACAATAACATGATGTGCAAGCTTATGAGATCCATTTATGGACTCAAACAAGTTCCTCTATATAAGTTCCTTGCATAGATAAATCAAAAGAGTTTGATTCCATCAAGAGGAAAGATATGCCTTATGTGCAGAAAGGTTAGTGGGAGTGTCACAGTTATCAAGTGAGGTATTGGATATCCTTCTCAAAATTAGCACCCCATGTCACAGTCAATCAATTTTTGGTAGTTCAAGGTCTTTACGAAAGCTCTTGGAAGTAGCAGTTCTTATTTTGGAAATAAGAGACTATAGTGATAGATTTGGATACTGCTTGATCATCATAGTTCACCCTTATAGATGGGATGTTAAAAGAGTTTAGCATAGATCATAGCAGGAGATACTGCTAGCCGGTATTTTCAGGATCTATCTATGACAGGACGTCAGTCCTGATGATAAGGTGAGAGATGATACTTATGGAAGGTTCCATTTGCTTCTGCAATAGGATCCATCATAAGTGTTGTGAGTTAAACCAGATGTTCATACTGCATGAGAAGTCATGAGCAAGCATGAAAGTGATTCTGGTAAAGGTCGAGGATACCCTTAAAGGTGTTAAGGATGGGTTCTTGGTTTACTGAAACTTGGAATCGAATAAATGTAGATATACAGATGTATACCCTAGGTCTTATGAAGATAGTGGGAGCTACAGTGCGGTTTTGCGTCACTTTTTAATCAAGTGATACAGTGAGCTGGAAATGTCTAGCTAAAGATCATTGTAAACTCTACAACTGAGCCAAAACACAGTATTGCCTTGGAGGCGCAACGGGAGCAGTACATGGATCTAAGAGGTTCATTCCCAAACCTTGTTCGGTTCTTCCACCTTTACTATATAGCTGATATAGTGGTGGATTCATTGCTTGAAGCAAGGATCAGGATCTCGTCAGAGATTCATGTGTGTGTTGAGGAGGTTCCTTTTGACTTGGTCATTTGGAGCATGATATGAAGATAGTCTGAGTCCCCATGGATAGTTATTCGTTCACGCTTAGGGTTGGTTGCGAGTATTGCATGAGATTCTTGTGTTTCAACTTGGTCTCGTGTGTACGAGTGATTGGTTTTAGGCCAAATGGGAGATTGTTGAAATAGTGTCCTAAACCCAATCGGGTTGGACCGGATCCGACCGGGTCGGATCATTTCTACTATTTCTTTATGTTTATACATATAATAAATGGCTTTTATGTTATTATATATTTGTTCGTTTAACGGACCAATTACGATATTGTTATATGATAACGTCCCTAGTGTCAAACTGTGAAAGAGAAACCATGATAGTGATTATGGTTGATGAGATCTCGACTCACTTTAAAAGGTTTGATACTTAAATGTCTCTAGTCGTATGTACCGTCAAACGGGACAATGATAGTATGATTAGACTAGCACGTATTTGATGTCTTCTATCTTATTGAAGGTAGGGATAGATCTAGTCTATCAAAGTGTAGGGACACGTGGACTGTACTTGGATGTGTATTAGAGAATGCGTACATCAGACTGACCCGCTTACTTTATTAAGTGTCACACTATGTGGCGGTTGTGTAATTATTCTGAGACCGGAGTCTTCATGACATCACGGTGTGGATTGTCATACTTTGAAACTATTGAGGTTTTCCCTAGCCATGGGGCGATCATGCGGTAGTGATTGGGTGTGATACTGAAGCATGCGTAGGATTCATGTTGTTCATCCGGAAATCACGTATCCTATGATTAAGAGTAAATATCCGAAAGGGCCTTCTTATAAGGAATGTCTTATTCTCGAAAGTCTTTGCAAAGCGGAAGTAATATGTTACTTCGAGAGAGTAGGATATCTAGATTATAAGATATGGTCATTAATGTATTGACACTCGAGGTACGACCATATGGATATTGTAACAGCGATAGGATTCTATTTACACGGTAACTGTTTCACATGAAGGGTAGTAATCATTGCATTTGACTCTTCCGATGATTGGGGGTCGTGGACATGTTTCTAGATGCTATCCATGATCGTTAGGTATGAATGGTATTTTCGTAATTGCACTTTGTGCCTACGGACAACATATTCGGAAGCCTATCGGGTCACACACATAAGAACAACTAGCCGGATTAAAATGCGGTTATAGTGATAACCAAATAAGGAAAGTTTTATCTCAACTATAAAGTGTTATAGTGATAAATTAATATGGTGGTATTTATTTATTATGAATGAATTAAATACAAAATATTAATTATGTTGATTAATTAGATACACATATTTTTATGTATATGTCGAAAATATGTATATATGATATACATGTATTTTACAAATTAATTAATCATAGTATTATATTAATTAAAGAATATTCCGGATGCCAATTATTGGAATATGAGGCGCAAATATAGTGTATTATGATACACTTGGATTGTGCAATTTAATTAATAAGATTACCATATATTAATATTGAATAATAATAGATTTTGGAAAAGAGATTTATGGTAATAAGATAAAGATAGTCAATATTAGATATTGACAATATCTTGGAAATATTTAATTTAAGATATTAAATTAAATGAGATAAATCAATCAAAAATATTTTCCTTAATTTATTAGGAAAATGTTTTTCTTTCTCATTAATCTACTAGGAAGCTTCTCCCAAACCCATTGATGTTCTTGCAAGTTGAATAAAGCTTCTATCTTCAAGTTTGTAACTTGTTGTTGGTAAATTCTTAATTTTACTTTGTTTTAATTGCTCTCATTGATATGAATTCTAGCTTTGACATGTTGGAATCCATATTAATGAGTGGCTAGTTCAAAACTAGCCAAGATAATGTTGTTGTGATAGCTATTAATCTCTATTAGTTGATTGAGAATATTAGTTTGTATTTCATAGCTTCATGTGTGTAGTATATCTTTTCCTATCTACATTGTATTGCTTGTTTGTGTTAGATTGATCACCTAGCACTTTCACACACACACACCTAGTTAAGACCGAAAGGAGATGCTTGGTGTGGGAGAAGGGATAGGAAAACCGGAAGGTAAAATTGACCTTAATTGGAATTCGATTTCTTATCCGGGGTTATTGTTCATTCATTGCACTCAAGAACTTAATCATGTTGAATCATTAGGTCTAGGTTTTTTAGACCAAGGAGGGGACATAGAGCAATTTCATACACTCGTATGAGGGGGAATTGCTAGCTTAGGAGTGCACCAATAACACACACTTGAACACTAATGGAATGTTGGTAGGTAGTTCATTCCCATGATGCTAATAGAGATTGACTTGATCATTGTATTCTCTTGGATAGGCTTTTTATCATTTTATTATCCTTTGTAGTAGTAGAATCATAGATACATTACTTTCTTGTTAATTTGCGACTTAGCTCAAGATAATAATAGCTTTTCGGTGTTCAACCTCACAATCCTTGTGGATACAACCTTGACCACTTACTAGACTACAATTGACCCGGTACACTGCCGGTAAGATTGGACATCTAGAAAAGTTCGATCAAGCTACAGTAAAGATAAATATAACCGGAAGAAAACAAGATCAAAAGTCGGCTGCAAATCTTCTTCAAACAAAGAGTGATCCATCATCGATTTTCCAAAAATTAAGTTGCTGCAATCATCGGGTTAGCCTTCCATTCATCCCACTCCAGTTTTCTTAGAAGTTTAGAGTTTGATAACCAAGAAAAATGTGAGATTGAAGAAGATTAAATCCCTTTTTTTTTCAATATACTGGAAATCCATAATTAAATAAACACAATATACCGAACTTTACAAAATGACACGTCTGCCATTTTCTAAAGTTTAGGATATTACATAAAATTTGAAACTCTTCACCGAGATATAAAGGAATGAGGGAGATGATTGTTATTTTACTTTGATTTATAATCTTATGAGTCTTTTAAATCTCTTTATGTTGGAAATAAATGAAGCTTGAAAATAAATAGCAAGGTAGTAAATGTCAAAGGATCGCATTATTTGATAATATGGTCAAGTAGAATGATAACATATTTTGATAAAATCATGAATTTTTCAGCCCGAATAATCTCGGATCCAAATTATACATACAACACACCAAGAAAACGTGAATTTTCACAAACAATTGAGAGTATTTTTTTATTAATTCGTTCGTACGTGAATTCCTCACAAATTTACGAACTATTGTTATAGGTATAAATGAAGGGCATAGCATATATTTTTGTGAACATATATTTATAAAGTATCCATTGATGACTTCTGATTTTCGAGATCATTTAATGTATTCATACTTCGGTTACTACCGTATACACTCATATATCATTATGATAACATACAAGTAGCCGAATACACTAATATATCAATATGATAATATACAAGCCGTATTATTACTTCCTCTCCGCATTGTTTTTTTCCATCTACATTCGTTGTTTTAGTTTTACAACATGTTATCAGCATGTAACAATCCGCTCTTGGAATCCGAGCATTTTCGGAAGAACAGGCCATTCGGCACGCGTCATTTTAAAAATTCAATATGATGTGTCAGCTTTAACTCATCTTTTCCATAAAGAGACAAAAACGGAAGCATTAAATCAACTTTGCTCGGAAAACAAAATAAACTACTTTATTCCGCTAAACTTCTCGAGAACTGTTACAACTTTATTCTCAAAAAGGAAATTAGTAACTTCCTATTAACATGAAAAGAAAACAGACATAACAATTAAAATCAGCTTTAATGCCATTTTAGGGTTGCACCAACTTGGATTATTCTATGTCTCACAAAACTCCTTAAACTCTTGAAATTGTAAGGTATAAGCGCCAACTTGCTTAGTAAGAAAGATAGTGTTGAAAGTAATTCACTAATTCATGTCTCATCCCCATATAAGTTGACTCCTGAATTTACAGTTAAAACTTTACATGTACATTCACAAAATATATCAGGCATCAAGCGAGTAAGTGCATACCACATATTACAACCACATTGCACAATGTCAGGTTACTTGCATTTCATGTTATCTTATTTACATCACAGAATTCAAGCACATTAGTGTGTCATGCACAAACCCACACACCACCATTCATTTGGCTCGTTTAACGTTTGTACGTTCAGTATCACGGCACGAAACACTTCTTGTACATCCATCAACACCACCATCCACCAACACCACTGTAAAAGAGAGTAGAGGGACTCAATTCTTGCTTCTTTGCTGCCATGGTTGGCTAGAATTCTATCTAACCACACAAATTTATAGAAAAACTAAGAGAAAACGATCAAGAATTGATCAAGAACTGGACTGTAACTCCATTTAACAAAGAGAAAAAAACACGGGAAACTCTCAAGTTTCTTTTGCTATGCACTAGAGTTAGCACAAACTGATTAAAAAAATGTTTTGATACAATGTTGAAATTGATGAAATTGAAAATTCAAGACAAAATAAAATACGGAATTCTCTTTAATCAGTAAAAATGATCAAGTTAAATAACAATATGGTTGATGATGGAGTATTTATAGATGATAATGCTCATAAGTCAGTTAGAAGGAGTTACAAACGGTTATGACAGAAAAACATCTTGAACGGCTTTGTGTACTTCAACTAAAGCATACTCTGCTAGATCTTCAGCTCTGAAGTCTTCTCAGCTGAATTCTTCACTTGGATGAATTCTTCAAGTCAGCTGATCTGATAACATCTGAACCTCTCAGTTGAACATTTTAAATTCTAAGTGTTTGCACATCATCTTGCATCCAACACTCATTTATCCTATATTGTAACACATCTTGCATCACTATAGACGTCCTTGTTTCTCAAACTTTCCAGTACACTCGGCCACTATTATTTCCCTTTGTTTAATGTTGAAGAACTCTTCCTCTTTATGTCCCTAGTTGAAACCAAGAATTACTTGGTATATGACATCTCCATAATGATCTTACACGTGATCACTCGACCATTAGTCTCATTAAACGACCTCAAATTTTGAAACCAACTCTAATCTCTCTCTGACAGAAAATGCATAGAAAACATCCACCCATCTCACTCTAGGTATCTGTGTTGGCGATTTAAGTATAATCACAAGCCATTGAGGTTATCGGGGTTTAGTACAAGGGTGGTTATGCTCGTAAAGCTAAAATATAAGTATGGAGGTGCGGAGTGCACGCTTATATAAGTGTTTACGAGTGTACGGATGTGAAATGAAAATCCAAAATTTTCTGATTAAGAGCTATCCGTACGGATAAGAATCTATCCGTACGGATGAAAGGCTGAAAATGTAAAATTTTGATACTGTGATTTATCCGTCCGGATGAGTACCTGTGGTCCGAAAACTGATTTTTGGTGAGTGGGTACAACCAAATGGTACATTTTCCTTTGGTGTCTATCACTTAAAGGACGCATTCCTTTGCTCTTTTTCAGGTCCAAGTGCTATATATTAGCAAGTTTACATTGTTAAAAATAAGAATAACAATTGTAAGCATCCTTCTTAAACATTCCATATAACTTAATACTTCTAAGTGCTTTTTAAGATCTTTGTCCAGACTTAAAGGAAAAACTCTCAGTTTATATCTCACTTAAATATTCGTGATACCCGGGACAAAGTATTGGGTCGAATAATTTAAGAAGGACGACGATTTATCGTGAAACTGCGAGGATCCGAACATCTTCTATATTTGCAGGAATTCAAGACATTGGTGATCAATCTTCACACCCTCAAACTACAACATTCTTCTTAAATTATTGTTTTGATCACAATGGTGAATGCAAAGGATTTGATGATGAATTTCGGGAAACTAGACAAGTTTGAAGGCGTTAATTTCCGGAGGTGGCAAAGGAAGATGCATTTCCTTCTCACAACTTTGAAAGTGGTATATGTTCTTAGCACTGAGATACCAGAAGTCGATGATGATGCACCTTTGGAGGAATTGTGAAGGCGGAACAAGTGGGAAAATGATGACTATATCTGTCGTGGTCACATTGTAAACGGTATGTCTGATTCGTTGTTTGATATTTATCAAAACTTTGCATCTACAAAAGAATTATGGGATGCACTAGAAACTAAATACTTAAATGAAGATGCATCTGCTAAAAAGTTTCTAGTTGGTAATTTCATGAAATACATGATGGTAGATACACTGTCTGTAATTGAACAATTCAATGAACTTCAACGCATTTTAGGCCAGTTTGCACAACACAAAATGGAAATGGATGAATCCATTTCTGTTTCTAGTATCATTGATAAACTACCACCATCATGGAAAGATTTTAAGCATATGTTAAAACACAAAAAGGAAGAACTCTCCTTGGTTGAACTTGGTAGCAACCTGCGTATTGAGGAATCCCTCAGGGCGCAGGAGGGTGTGAAAACCAAGGGAAAATAAATTGATGAATCGACATCCATTCATGTAATGGAGGCCGGGGAGTGTTCTAAAACTAACAAAGGAAAAGGAAATGGTAAGGAAAAGAAACCATTCAAGGCTGGCAACAATGAATCCGGAAAAAGGCCAAAGGGTGCTTGTTGGATTTGTGGAAAAATAGGGCACTACAAGGCTGATTGCCGAGTGCGGAAGAACGGAAAGAACAAAGGTCCAGAACAGGGATCGAAAGACCAAGGACCACCCAAACATCAAGGTCAGAATGTACTTTGGTATTAATTCGGTTATGAATTATGTGCCATTTATTTCTGAAGCATTTTATATGCAGGATGATGATGTTTCGTGGTGGATCGACTCGGGAGCAACAAGGCATGTATGCAAGGATCAACGCTGGTTTGAAGATTTTGAACCGGTGAATGATGGATCCATTTTGAAAATGGGAAACGAGTCGAAGGCTGTAATATGTGGTCATGGAACTATTGCTTTAAATTTCAGTTCTGGAAAGTGTGTAAAACTATTTAATGTTTATTTGTTCCGTGCATTCGGAAAAACCTTGTATCGGGTGTACTATTGTGTAAATCGGGCTACAAACAAGTTTATGAGTCCGATAGGTTTATTTTGTCAAAACATGGTGTATTTGTTGGTTTTGGATATTTGTGTAATAATATGTTTATGCTCAATGTTATTAATGATAAAGTTAATCAAGTTATGCATATTTCTGATGTTAATATCTCAAAGTTGTGGCATGCTCGGTTAGGTCACGTGCATTACAAGCGTATGCAAGTTATGTCTAAAAATGCATTAATTCCCCCGTTTGATCTCAATATGGATAAGTGTACTACTTGTATGCTTACTAAAATTGTAAGACAACCATTTCGTGGTGTTGAAAGGTCGTCTACAATTTTAGAACTTATCCATAGTGATTTGTGTGACATTAATGCCACACCGTCTTTGGGAAATAAGAAGTATATGATTACGTTTATAGATGATAATACTCGTTTTTGTTATGTGTATTTACTTAATACTAAAGATGAGGCTCTTGATAAATTCAAGATTTATAAAAGTGAAGTAGAATTACAATTGAATTCTAGTATTAAACGTTTCCGTACCGATAGAGGTGGAAAATACTATGATCCAACCTACTTCGTGTCTCGTGGTATTATACACGAGGTTACTGCACCGTATACGCCACAACAAAATGGCATTGCGGAGAGGAAGAACCGTACTCTAAAAGAGATGGTAAATTCCATGTTGTCCTACTCAGGATTGAGTAATGGATTTTGGGGTGAGGCCATGTTAACGGCCTGTTATTTACTAAACAGAATTCCTAATGAAAAGAATTCTGCTACCCAGTATGAACTTTGGTTCAAAAAGAAACCAAACTTAAGTTATTTGAAAGTTTGGGGCTGCAGGGCGGTTGTTAGACTTCCTGATCCTAAAATTAAAACTTTAGGAGAAAGAGACATCGATTGCATATTCATTGGATATGCAAGTCATTCAAAGGCATATAGGTTTTATGTTATAGAACCTAGTGATTCCGTGGCTGTACATTCGGTTATAGAATCACGTGATGATATCTTTGATGAGAATAGATTTACATCTATTCCTAGACCAAAGGATATTGCTCCTACGATAGTTGGAGTGGAGAATGTGGAGAATAATGATTCTCAAGTTGAGCCTTCTGAACTTCGAAGAAATAAGAGGGCTAGAATAGCAAAATCATTTCCACCGGATTTTGTCACTTATTTGGTGGAAGGTTCGAGAAATGAAGTTGGATATCAATACTCATATTGTTACAATATTGAGGATGATCCAAGAACATTTTCTGAGGCGATGAGATCTCAGGATGTATCATTTTGGAAAGAAGCCATCAATGACGAGATGGATTCCATAATGGGTAACAATACGTGGATTCTTACAGATTTACCACGAGGTTGCAAACCATTAGGTTGAAAGTGGATTTTCAAAAGGAAAATGAGAGTCGATGGTACTGTTGATCGATATAAAGCCTGGTTAGTTATACAAGGCAAAAGGAAGGTATCGATTATTTCGATACTTATGCTCCCGTTGCTAGAATCTCCTCAATCAGGTTATTGATTGCCTTAGCCGCAATTCATAACTTGGTGATCCATCAAATGGATGTTAAAACAAATATTTCTAAATGGAGATTTGGATGAGGAAATATACATGAAGCAACCGGAAGGATTTATTATGCCCGGTAACGAGCATAAGGTATGTAAACTTGTAAAATAGTTGTATGGACTTAAACAAGCTCCTAAACAATGGCATCAAAAGTTTGATGAGGTTGTCTTGGCTAGTGGGTTTAAACTCAATCAGTCGGACAAGTGTATTTATAGTAGATTTGATGATACCGGCAATGGTGTGATAATCTGTCTATATGTCGATGACATGTTGATTTTTGGTACAAACCAAAATCAGGTTGATAAGTGTAAAGAACTCTTATCTTCTAGATTCTCTATGAAAGACATGGGGGAGGCGGATGTCATTCTTGGTATTAAAATTAAGAGAAATCGGGAGGATTTTCACTAACACGCCTCATTATATTGAGAAAGTGTTGAAGAAATTTAATTGTGAAAATTGTACTCCGGCAAATTCTCCCATGGAGCCTCATGAGAAACTTGGACCTAATAAAGGTGAAACCGTGAATCAACTTGAGTATTCACGAGTAATTGGTTGTTTGATGTATGCAATGACTAGTACACGACCGGATATTGCCTATGCGGTTGGGAAACTAAGTAAATATACTAGTAACCCAGGTAACTGTCATTGGAGAGCGGTTGTTCGTGTATTGAGATATCTTAAGTCTACCAAAGACTTTGGTTTGACTTATGTTGCATATCCTTCGGTGATTGAAGGATATTCGGATGCTAGTTGGATATCTAATGTAGAAGATCATTCTTCTACAAGTGGATGGGTGTTTGTTTTAGGTGGAGGTGCCATTTCTTGGGCTTCTAAGAAACAGACATGTATATCTAGCTCGACTATGGAGTCGGAGTTCATTGCCTTGGCAGCAGCCGGAAAGAGGCAGAATGGCTTAGGAATTTGATTCATGAAATTCCTCTATGGCCTAAACCAATATCACCGATATCTATCCATTGTGATAGCTCATCTACACTGTCTAAAGCATATAGTCAAGTGTATAATGGTAAGTCACGACACTTAGGCGTTAGACATAGCGCGGTACGTGAGTTGATCTCTCACGGGGTGATATTGGTTGTGTATGTGAGATCTCAAAGGAATTTAGCTGATCATTTGACGAAAGGATTAGCTAAGGACTTATTACAAAAGTCGGTTGTCGGGATGGGTCTACAACCTGTATAAGTTTCTGATAATGGGACGCCCAATTTCCCTTTGGTACAATGCCTTAGGCTAAATTCAATATGGTAAGCCTGTTATTGGGAACTTGAGCACATGTATTAATCCCGAAGGTATGTGCTATAAACCTGTGAAGTTAGGTTGAAGTTTACCTTCTTAATGAGTCTTTTGAGAGTGCTAATGCAGGTGCACGGTAAATTAAAGATTCACCTATATGAGTTTGAGGTATGGCCGCTTCAAGGAAAGTTGGGTTTGACTTTCTATATGCTCAAGAACGGATATGGACACAAGGCCGGATTTCAATAAATGGTGTCAAGAATAATACTTTGAAGTAGTCTCAATTCATGTGTATTGTTATGTACATGTATTCAAAATGTGTAAAGGGGTTCAATGCTTAGTCACACCCCAATACTCGAATATTTGCGTGTAATAATATTAGGTGGAAATTCAATCTTCGTGATATTTTCATTGAAGCATGAGTTGGTTTATATTATGATTGTTGTTTATACTAAACCAAGGATTACACTTAAATGAGGGAGGAATGTTGGTGATTTAAGTATAATCACAAGCCATTGAGGTTATCGGGGTTTAGTACAAGGGTGGTTATGCTCGTAAAGCTAAAATATAAGTATGGAGGTGCAGAGTGCACGCTTATATAAGTGTTTACAAGTGTACGGATGTGAAATGAAAATCTAAAATTTTCTGATTAAGAGCTATCCGTACGGATAAGAATCTATCCGTACGGATGAAAGGCTGAAAATGTAAAATTTTGATACTGTGGTTTATCCGTCCGGATGATAACTTCATCCGTACGGATGAGTACCTGTGGTCCGAAAACTGATTTTTGGTGAGTGGGTACAACCAAATGGTACCTTTTCCTTTGGTGTCTATCACTTAAAGGACGTACTCCTTTGCTCTTTTTCAGGTCCAAGTGCTATTTATTAGCAAGTTTACATTGTTAAAAATAAGAATAACAATTGTAAGCATCATTGTTAAACATTCCATATAACTTAATACTTCTAAGTGCTCTTTAAGATTTTTGTCCAGACTTAAAGGAAAAACTCTCAGTTTATATCTCACTTAAATATTCGTGATACCCGGGACAAAGTATTGGGTCGAATAATTTAAGAAGGACAACGATTTATCGTGAAACTGCGAGGATCCGAACATCTTCTATATTTGCAGGAATTCAAGACATTGGTGATCAATCTTCACACCCTCAAACTACAACAATCTGTAACGCCATGTTCCCGGATACCGAGTCCTTATCCGGAAAAGAACGTTCGGCACGTTTAACATTAAATAAATTCAATATTATACGTAAGCCTCTATGTCGTCGTATCGAGTTAAGCAAACGGAAGTTAAAACGGTCTGAACAATCTGCTTGCTTTCCACTTCACCCCAAGCACACGCTAAGACCCTTAAGTGTGCGCTAAAACTCTCTGCAAATCATGTTACCATTCTGTCTCACCCTTGGTGCGCGCTGAAACCCTTTGGCGCGCGCAAAAATGGTCGAAAATACCCAAACAACACATTTTCTGCACTTTTTCGATTCCAAACCAGATCCAACACTTTTAACATCAAATTAACACTAAAAACTGCAGCAAAGCAACACAAAAAAAGTACCAAACTAACACCAAACATTATAAAACTATAAAAGTTCAATATGAAGACCCTTTTACTTGGATTTCAAAGCAAAACAAAGCAATTCTTCAAGCAACTTCAAGGCAAACTGCAACTATTCATGATCTTTAACCCAAAACCTTTCCAAACTCCGACTTTTTGGTATCCAAACGAATCTAGAAAAGATACACTACATCTAGAAAAGTTCGATCAAGCTACAGTAAAGATAAATACAACCGGAAGAAAACAAGATCAAAAGTCGGCTGCAAATCTTCTTCAAACAAAGAGTGATCCATCATCGATTTTCCAAAAATTAAGCTGCTGCAATCATCGGGTTAGCCTTCCATTCATCCCACTCCAGTTTTCTTAGAAGTTTAGAGTTTGATAACCAAGAAAAACGTGAGATTGAAGAAGATTAAATCCCTTTTTTTTTCAATATACTGGAAATCCATAATTAAATAAACACAATATACCGAACTTTACAAAATGACACGTCTGCCATTTTCTAAAGTTTGGGATATTACATAAAATTTGAAACTCTTCACCGAGATATAAAGGAATGAGGGAGATGATTGTTATTTTAATTTGATTTATAATCTTATGAGTCTTTTAAATCTCTTTATGTTGGAAATAAATGAAGCTTGAAAATAAATAGCAAGTAGTAAATGTCAAAGGATCGCATTATTTGATAATATGGTCAAGTAGAATGATAACATATTTTGATAAAATCGTGAATTTTTCAGCCCGAATAATCTGGGATCCAAATTATACGTACAACACACCCAGAAAACGTGAATTTTCACAAACAATTGAGAGTATTTTTTATTAATTCGTTCGTACGTGAATTCCTCACAAATTTACAAACTATTGTTATAGGTATAAATGAAGGGCATAGCATATATTTTTGTGAACATATATTTATAAAGTATCCATTGATGACTTCTGATTTTCGTGATCATTTAATGTATTCATACTTCGGTTACTACCGTATACACTCATATACCATTATGATAACATACAAGTAGCCGAATACACTAATATATCAATATGATAATATACAAGCCGTATTATTACTTCCTCTCCGCTTTGTTTTTTTCCTATCTACATTCGTTGTTTTAGTTTTACAACATGTTATCAGTATGTGACAACCCGCTCCTGGAATCCGAGCATTTTCGGAAGAACATACCATTCGGCACGCGTCATTTTCAAAATTCAATATGATGTGTTAGCTTTAACTCATGTTTTAAATAAAGAGACAAAAACGGAAGCATTAAATCAACTTTGCTCGGAAAACAAAATCAACTACTTTATTCCGCTAAACCTGTCGAGAACTGTTACAACTTATTCTCAAAAAGAAAATTAGTAACTTCCTATTAACATGAAAAGAAAACAGACATAACAATTAAAATCCGCAACATAAACTACGATCTTTAATGCCATTTTAGGGTTGCACCAACTTGGATTATTCTATGTCTCACAGAACTCCTTAAACTCTTGAAATTGTAAGGTATAAGCGCCAACTTGCTTAGTAAGAAAGATAGTGTCGAAAGTAATTCACTAATTCATGTCTCATCCCTATATAGGATGACTCTTGAATTTACATCTAAAACTTTAATTACATGTACATTCACAAAATATATCAGGTATCAAGCGAGTAAGTACATACCACATATTACAACCGCATTGCACAATATCAGGTTACTTGCATTTCATGTTATCTTATTTACATCACTGAATTCAAGCACATTAGTGTGTTATGCACACACCCACACACCACCATTCATTTAGCTCGTTTAACGTTTGTACGTTCAGTATCACGGCAAGAAACACTTCTTGTACATCCATCAACACCACCATCCACCAACACCACCGTAAAAGAGAGTAGAGGGACTCAATTCTTGCTTCTTTGATGCCATGGCTGACTAGAATTCTATCTAACCACACAAATTTATAGAAAAACTAAGAGAAAACGATCAAGAATTGATCAAGAACTGGATTCTAACTCCATTTAACAAAGAGAAAAAACACGGGAAACCCTCAAGTTTCTTTTGCTAAGCACTAAAGTTAGCACAAACTGAGCAAAAAAATGTTTCGATACAATGTTGAAATTGAAAATTCAAGACAAAATAAAATACGGAATTCTCTTTAATCAGTAAAAATGATCAAGTTAAGTAACAATATGGTTGATGATGGAGTATTTATAGATGATAATCCTCATAAGTCAGTTAGAAGGAGTTACAAACGATTATGACAGAAAAACTTCTTGAACGGCTCTTTGTACTTCAGCTAAAGCATACTCTGCTAGATCTTCAGCACTGAAGTCTTCTCAGCTGAATTCTTCACTTGGATGAATTCTTCAAGTCAGCTGATCTAATCACATCTGAACCTCTCAGTTGAACATTTTGAATTCTAAGTGTATGCACATCCTCTTGCATCCAACACTCAGTTATCCTATATCATAACACATCTTGTATCACTATAGACGTCCTTGTTTCTCAAACTTTCCAATACACTCGGCCACTATTATTTCCCTTTGTTTAATGTTGAAGAACTCTTCCTCTTTATGTCCCTAGTTGAAACCAAGAATTACTTGGTATATGACATATCCATAACGATCTTACACGTGATCACTCGACCATTAATTAGTCTCATTAAACGACCTCAAATTTTGAAACCAACTCTAATCTCTCTCTGACAGAAAATGCATGAAAACCTCCACCCATCTCACTCTAGGTATCTGTAACGCCATGTTCCCGGATACCGAGTCCTTATCCGGAAAAGAACGTTCGGCGCGTTTAACATTACATAAATTCAATATTATACGTAAGTCTCTATGTCGTCGTATTGAGTTAAGCAAACGGAAGTTAAAGATACTCGGGTGAAAACCGTAATAGTTACTAGAATTACAATGTCATCCATCTAAAGGGTAGAAAAAGAAACTTACAACAACGAAATATCTTACATTGTATGATGTCTTACAACATAAAACAAACTTATATTACAAATCAAGTCTCGAATGAAAAGCCAAAAGAAGGTACGATATGTCTTAAAAAGAAATACATCAAGTCTTGAAATAGAAAGACAACATAATTATGATATTACAACATGGATAGTAAAACAAGACAACACTTCTAGCATGGCATGACATAACACAAGCTTAGACATCATCCTCAATGTCATCATCATACTCTAACTCAACCTGTACATCTTTTTACACAATGTTAAGAAACAAACATGCAAAGAGGTAAGTACAAACATACTAAGTAAAAGGTAGAAGCTATTGAACGATTAGGCTTTATAACGTAAGGCAAACGTTTTATTATTATTAAGTTATCTTTATGAACACGACTAAAACTCTAGGGTTCACCTCATGCTCATCAGCATGTTGTGAGATCCTACTTTGTTTCCAGCTTAGCTTATCTTTGTTACATCAAGTATTAAATGGCACTACGCATGGTGCTACTCACCACGAAGCATCAGGTTGCAACTTACTAGTGGTGCTGCATTGGTAGACACGGGCTAGTCCCGATAGTGTGTATGTTCGGCGAAGTCCCTCCATTCTTGGTGCCCCTCAAAGGCCAGCAAAATTATTCACTTTATACTGACCACACCACACATCGCGATATTGTCTTGTGCCTTACCAAGAACCTTGATGTTTAGGTTTTTGTTAAGAGAGTTTGAGAATGTGATAAACACAAAGAGTAAATGTGATAAACTTCAACTTAGTTTATTCATTGATATGAGAGGTGTATAAATAGATACAATTGAGAGAGACTAGCACTAGCTTGGGCGGCCACTCGAGTATGTAGATGTGGGCGGCAAGCATGCAAAAGTAAAAGTAAAAGCTATGTCTATGACATATTAATTGTGTCATATTAATTGTGTCATGACATAAAGTAAACTAGAGTTTGACATATTAATTGTTTATATGTATCACAATTAATATGTCTTTTACAATTAAATAAAGTGTACAAAATATTATGCACGAAATCTGAGGCTCGGCGAGAATCTGCTTGAGCACCTGTGTGAAGCCTCGGTCGGTATCTTTGAGTAATATTTCCACACCCCCTCAAGCCGGGCTTGTATATGTTGATGCGACCAAGTTTGCTACTTAATCTGCTAAACATAAGAGGTGGAATAGCCTTGGTAAGAATATCGACATTCGATGTCTGTGAGGGAACATCTTTGGAGTTGAATAATCTTGGCATCAATCTTCTCCTTCGAGAAAGTGTCTGTCAATGTCCACATGCTTGGTTTTATCATGATGGAATGGATCTTCTGCCATGCATAAGGCTGAATTATTATCACAACGAGTGTGATAGGTTGCGATACGGTTCTTTGAAGTTCGGTCGGTACCACTTTTTAGCCATAGAGCTTCACAAATGCCAAGTACAAGTGCCACTTGTTCGGCTTCGACCTTTGCTTCTTGACACGATAGGTTGTTTCTTGCTCCTCCAAGTAACCGGGTTCCCCCATATATATGAGCAATAGCTGTGGTAGACCTCACTGTCAATGTGACATCCGGCCCCGATCGGCATCGGTGTAGACCTTGATTGATCTATCGGTAGACTTGGTGAAGTGCGAGGCCTTGGCCGGGGAGTGGATTTTAAATACCTCGGTATCCTATTCACTTGCATCCCAATGTTGCTCGGTAGGGCAATGCATGAATTGAGCGACGACCGAGGCCCGACCCCGTATGCAATATCGGGTCTTGTGTGAGAAAGGTATATGAGTTTGCCTACAAGCCTTTGATATTGTTCTTTCCGACGGCAATGTCACCATGCGATAGGGTATGGTAGGGTCTCTTGGAGATACGACGGGTTTGCATCCCGGCATGCCGGTTTCCTTCGGTAGGTCCGGGACATACTTCCTTTGGGAGGCGAAATGCCATTGGTGGTTCTAGCTACTTCCATACCAAGAAAGTACTTGAGGTAGCCCGGATCTTTAACTTGGAACACCTTTGCCGGTAGAGTCTTCAAGTTACGGATCTCGGTAGAGTCATCTCCGGTAAGGATGATATCATCCACATATACAATTAGAATGGACCTCCTACGGTTGGTTGTCTTGACAAACATGGTGTGATCGAGTTGCATTGATGATATCCGGCGGCTTTAACCACGGTAGTGAGTTTTCCAAACCATGCCCTTGGTGATTGCTTCGGGCCATATAGAGATTTCCTCGGTTGCACACCTTGCCTTGAGTATGAGGATTGATAAAACCGGGGGGTATAGTCATATAAACCTCCTCGGTGAGGTCCCCATTTAGAAAGGCATTTTTTATGTCCAATTGGTGAAGAGGCCGGTCAAGTTGGACGGTAGGGAAATCGGTACCACGACGGTGTTGAGCTTTGCTACTTGGTGCAAAAGTTTCCTTATAGTCAATGCCATAAGTTTGAGTGAATCCCTTGCTACCAATCGGCTTTATACTTGTCAATTTTACCATCGGCATTGTATTTGATAGTGAATAACCATCTGCGACTAAGCTGTTTTCTTGCCTTTGGGAAGAGTTGTGAGGTCCCAAGTATGATTATCCGGGAGAGCGATCATCTGTTTTAACGACGACCTTCCACTTATCATTTTGAAGGGCCTCACGAATATTTCTAGGGATAGAGTGAGAGTCCGGGTCTGTGTAAACATGGCAAAGACGGGGAGACAACCGATCATAAGATAAATAAGTATGAATAGAATGATCGGTGCATGATCTTTTCCCTTTCCTTAGAGCAATAGGTCGTCATCTACTTCGATGAGGCTGAGAGAGTCGATGGCGGGGTCCGGCGGACTGCGGTTCGATGAGGTTCTTTGAGGTTACGGTTCGGCGGCTGCGGGTCGGCGGACTACGGGTCGACGGAGGCTGGCGAGGGTCGATAATGTGAGTATCCGCGGGATGCTTTGAAGATTATGAGTCTGGCGAGGGTTAGGACTCTGCGAGGGTAAATGGTTTGCGAGGGAACGGACTTAGTTCAATCTCAATCGGGTTTCCATCGGTGAGCGCTCGATAGGTTTTTGTAATATGGAGTCCTTTCAAAGAATTTCACATCCATAGAATTGTAAAATTTCTTTTCGGTAGGAGAGTAACACTTGTAACCTTTCTGTCTGTGCATATCCAAGGAAAATGCACTTATGAGCTTTAGGATCAAGTTTATTCGTGTTGAGCATGGATATAAACAAACACGGTACAACCAAAGATCTTTGGAGGCAATTGGGTAATAAGATGAGCGAGGAGTGTGTGGTCGGCGGGGTTTGGAGAGGAGTTTTGAAACCTAACACTCTGTGGGAAGTCGTTGATTAAATATGTAGCAGTCAATATAGCTTCACCCCACATGTATTTAGGAACATGTGTAGTGAACATGATTGATACGGCCATTTCCGACGGATGCTGTTCTTTCTTTCGGCAACCCCGTTACGTTGAGGTGTTTCCACACAACTACGATATGAACAATTCCTCTGTTTGTCAAGAAGTTGCGAGGTTAGACTCATAGTATTCCCGAGCATTATCGGTCTTTAAGATCTTGATCTTAGTATCAAATTGGGTGGAGACCATGTGATAAAATTCTTGGAAGATAGGTCCAACTTGATTTGTCTTTCATTAAGAACGACCAAGTGTTTACGGTATGATCATCAATGAAGGTTACAAACCACCTTTTTCTGTTATACTTTTCACTCTTGAGGGTCCCCATACATCCTTGTGAATTAGGGTGAAAGGGGAAGAGGGCAAGTGAGGTAACTTAGCATACACGGATTTGGTGAGTTTAGCAAATTGACAAATATCACATTGAAGATCATTAAGATTACATCCTTTAAACAATTCGGGGATTAAAGACTTTAAATAACCAAAACTTGGATGTCCTAGTCTATAATGCCATAACATGATATTGTCTAGGTTTTGAGTGCGAGTGGCTTGAGGCGGTCTGTCTTCGGTCTTGTCTTCGGCGGGGTTGATCACAAACGATCTGAGCGAGGTTTAGCTTGCCCAATCACTTCTGAGAAGAAAGATCTGGAATGTACAACGATTCTTATTAAAAACAACGGTCAATTCGGATCTTTAGTGAGTTTTTGCGACGGATATAAGGTTACGATCTAACTTTGGAACAAACGGGACATTACGTAGATATATCGATTAGTAAGTTTAACCTTCCCAACACCTTTTGCATAAGAAACGAGACCATCGGCGGTCTTAATTACGTGAATTTGGTTGCATGGCATATATTGGGTAATAAGGTTTTTATTACCGGTCATATGGGAAGAAGCCCCGAAATCAACAATCCAAGTCTCATTACTAAGAGGTGAGTAAAATATACATGTTTTAGCATGAGTGGCCATTTCGGTAGGGGAGCTACCTTCGATCTTTGAGCAATAAAGGCTCTAAAGGCGACAAGCGAGCATTCGACTTCTTGTCATTCTCCTCTTCAGCGACAAGTTTGCCTTGACTTTCCCTGGTTGGTTTTGAGGTTTTAGAGGGGGTAGGTTTGCCATGTAGCTTCCAACAATTGTCCTTGGTGTGATTTGTGCGTTTGCGGTGATCACGAAACGACTTTCCGGCTTTCTCGGTAGGCTTCTGTAAGTCTCATTAACCTTCGACGGGGCGGTACCTTCGGTAGGGTTGTCGGCGGGGAGTTCGGCGGCATCACTTTCCTCACTTGCTTTCCTCGTGTTTGACCTCGGCAAACATGGATTTGAGATTTGGAAGAGGTTTAGTAGCAAGAATTCTACCTCGACATCATCAAGAGTAGGATTCGATCCGGTAAGGAATTTGAATACTCTCTTTTCTCGATAATGTCTTTAAAGAGTGCGGCATCTTTAACATCATTCCGGGGGTGAGTTTCCAACATATCTAGGTGTTGCCATGCCTTAGATAGTTGATTAAAGTATTGAGTTACGGACATATCCCCTTGTACGCAATTTTGAATACGAGCTTCGAGTTCATAGACTTCGGATGTATTGTCCTTTTTTGAGTAAAGGTCTACGGCATTGTCCCGAGATTTCCTTAGCGAGTGTCATACATCATGAAGTTCTCAACGATCTCTTTTGTCATAGACCTCGTGAGGATGGTCATGACTTGGTTATTTTCGTGTCCCGTGCTTCAAACTTGGGGTCGGTTTCGAGCGAGGGCGGGTTTGGAACCGGACGGATATCCCGTCTTGCCCTGGCCGGAGATATACATTTTCATAGACCTTGACCATAGCAAGTAATTGTTACCATCAAGTTTATGATTTGTAAAAGAAGAGTGTTCGGTTATCCCGATCTGGAGGCGGTGTGAGTCTCGAAGAAGATGAAACTTCGAGATAATGTTGACATTTTTACGAAAAAGAGCGAGTTTTGCGGCGGATTTTAGAACTCAGTAAGTCTCTGATACCATGAAGAGAGTTTGAGAATGTGATAAACACAAGAGTAAACTTCAACTTAGTTTATTCATTGATATGAGAGGTGTATAAATAGATACAATTGAGAGAGACTAGCACTAGCTTGGGCGGCCACTCGAGTATGTAGATGTGGGCGGCAAGCATGCAAAAGTAAAAGTAAAAGCTATGTCTATGACATATTAATTGTGTCTATGACATAAAGTAAACTAGAGTTTGACATATTAATTGTTTATATGTATCACAATTAATATGTCTTTTACAATTAAATAAAGTGTACAAAATATTATGCACGAAATCTGCGAGCACCTGAAGGCTCGGCGAGTAATATTTCCACAAAAGACAATGGTAGATACTTACCCATCAAAGTACAAGGCCATTCATGCTCTTCCGATGGTCCCGAACTTCAACTCTTCAGAAGAATCCATTCGGTGTCGGAACATCATTCAAAACTCAATTCAGGGCTCAAAACACTTAAACATCAAATCAAGAGTAAACACTAAGCTTGGAGATTCTACTTTTCCTTTTGGTTTCGATTTCTTTTCTCCGAGTAGAGTTTTGTAAATGAACGTCGGTATTCGATTCGATTCGCCGTATTCGGCTCGAAAAAGCTCGATTCGAGTTCGATTCGAACCTTCGAACGTCGAGCCGAACGTTAGGTATTTGATATTCGTCTATCGAGCCGAACCGTATCGAACACGTTCGGCTCGAACTATTGTATATTTAAAAAAAAAAAAACTATATATATAAGGTTCGAACATGTTCGAACCGTTCGAACATGTTCGAACATATCGAACATGTTCGAACTTTCGAACCCGAGCCGAACCTTGCTAAACTAAGGTTCGACCGCCCGAGCCGAGCCGAACCTTAGGTTCGAACCTTTCGAGCCGAACTCGAACCCCACATGTTCGGTAGGGTTCGGCTCGTTTACAGCCCTACTCCAGAGTAATGTTCGAACTTGGGAAAAGACTTTCTAACAACCTCCTTAGATAATGGGAGGTTTTATTAGAAATAAAAACCTCCACATTAATTTCTTTTCTTCCCCTTTTTTCTAACTTAATTCCTTAAAATAATAAATATAATATTCCGATTTGTGCAAAATGACACGTCAAAAATTCGGAATATTACAGTATCCACAAAGCAATGAAATACTTCTCTATCTCTCTAATCTATTTCTCACCTCAAAGAATCAGTACTTCCTGGAAACGCCGGGGCATAAACCTTCTTGCGGTCAGTGAAGTACTTAGAAGATTGATTTCGACGTTGAGCCTGATCCATTTGTCCTTATGGTTGTGCTTGAGCAGGGTGGATTTGTTGTTGCATCAACGTCATTTGATGCCGCATCATAGCCATTTGTTGATATTGTTGTTGTTGCATCCTTACCATTGTATTCATCAACATCTTTATATACCTTCAGCTGGTGCTGCTTGAGGGGTAGGGGTGACTCAACATGTGGGGTTGTTTGCTCTACTCATATACCCTGATTGGTTGGAGGTAGGGCTTGTCATTGTCCTCATCATCCTCTCATCCCATGTCCTGCACCTCTGATACTCATGTTGGTCCTATGTTATAAGTGGACAACCACTTAGTCACAATTGAATCTAAGATTCGAACTCATTTACGGTCACTCATGCACACAAGGTTTTCAACATCACTCCACCCAAAATTTTCAAGTATGGGCTCCGATACCAACTGTAAAGACCCGCTCCCCTAATCCGAGAAATTTGTTTAAGAACGGATTGTTCTGCACGCGTCATATTCAAAATCCAATTTGACAAGTCAGCCTTAACTCATCTTATTCATGAAGCGATAAGAGAGGAAGCATTAAACCAACTTAGCTCGGAAAACAAAATCAAACAACTTTATTCCACTAAACTTGTCCAGAAACAGATACAACTTTATTCGTAAAAATGTAACTAGCAACATCATTATACCATGAAAAGGAAAGAGACATAACAACTAGAAACAGATACAACTTTATTCCCTTCCGTGTGTGTATATATATATATATTGCTAAAAAGACTTCAAAATGACTCAAAAGCCCTTAGTTATAAATCTAGGGTATTACATTAATACAAAATAAAAAGATAAATATGGAAAAAGACAAAATGTGGGTAGTAATTGACATTCAATCCTGTAGAATAGTTTTTATATCTTCAAGGACAAATCAAGATTCTACTGAAACATTTTATCTTTGCATTTTTACGATTCCCATGTTCGTTTCCACCATTCAGTGCTTTTTTATTAGTGTAATGTCTTTGAATGCCATAAAAAACGATAGTTGTCCTTTTTGGCTCTTTCTGCTACTATTTTGTCATGCATCCCTCCATCCATAATATATACATACATATATATACATACATATATACATTTATATACATACATATATACATATATATATATATAATGTTTGTCAGAGAGATTTTATTTTATTTTTATTTTGGCATTGCCTTGCCAAAATAAAAGTGTCGGCCTACTATAGCCCGCCCATGCTTTAACAACCAAAGCCATATCTAACCCTAAATACCTTTTTGTATAAGCTCTTTATATTAGAGCATACAATACTATCCTCCATGTCACAAGAACAAAACAAAAACAAAAACAAAAACAAAAACAAAAAATAAGTGATTTCTCACACAGCCCATTTGAATGTAAGAAAGAGAATGAACCAGCACGTAGGTTGTAGTAAAGGTCAGTGAGAAATTCCACGGCGTAATGTATATGCAATGAGAATATTCACTATCATTCAATCAAATTGTGGGTATCAAACACACTTGAAACAAGCTCGTATACGAAGCAAGCCATCATATGGTGTGTTTTGATCGGATGAAAGTGGATTTTCTCGTTGCAGACACTCTACGGTAGAATTTTTCAAGATCAACACCTGAAATTGACTTGAATTTCTTGCTTGTAGGGGTGTTTAGCTAAAGTAACCATTGCATATTTCTGATTTCTTGACTCAGAATTATCTGTCATTCTTTCTTCAATCTTCCTAGTATGCCTTCAATTAATTTGTCCCTGCTATCCATTGGTTGATCTGCTACAAAAGAGTAACTCTTTGAAGGTTTCTGCCACCCCCGCTACTCGCGTGACTTTCAAACTTTACTTTCAGCTCAGGTGAGCCGGATTCACCTGAATCGCTGCCAGAAGAATCAGACACTGCATCAAGATGCTTTGAAAAATCTTTGTTTCTTGGCTTTTTGCTGTCATTGTCCGTCTTAGTGCTATGCCACGATTCAAGAACCTGCAATAATGAACTTTCTTCCTCGTCAAAACCGGACTTTTTTTTGGTTTCTGGTTTCTGAGACAATAACATGTCATCATCTGATTCCGTTAAGTAATCATCAGACAAGCTCTCGTAATCATGATGAACCCTTTTTTGGGTTACACCTTTCGTTTTCAAATCTAGCCCTGGTCGTTTTTCACCATTCTGCTGTCCAGAGCTAGCAACTGGACCAAGTTCTTCCCATACGGAGTTAGAATCATCTTCTTTCCCGGATGTATTAGTTGCTTTGTTCTCTGAATTATTACATTCAGTAATACCCTTAGTTTTGGTTTCTTGAAGAGAATGCTTGTTGGAAGAAGAAGATCTACGAGAAGGAACAACGAAAGTGGACTCAATCCTCACCCCAGAAAATGTTTCTAAAAGAAATGATAATTTACTGTAACCAAGTTTTTCAGTGTCCAGTCCATAGCCATATTTTTCACGAAACATTCTCCGAAATGAGCCCATATAGAATCCTTCCGGACGGTCCTTTAGAAGTTCATCAATAAGCTTTTGACAGTCAGCAAGTACTTCAGACCTTTTAAAAGGCTTCCCATCACTGTCTGGCGGAGAACATTCAGAAAGAGAAGGATTCTGGTGTTTGGTCTGTCCATCAAATTCTTGCTTTTTCTCTGAAAACGACGATTCTTGTGGCTTGGAAAAGATAGATGATAATCCACTGGACTGTAGCAGATCACTACTAGAGTTATTATTACTCGGTGAACGCTTATCATCACTGCGAATGAGTTTGAAGGGCGACCTTTTTGAGGAAGATTCTTCAATCCACTTCTTATCTGAGATCAACAACTCCAGGAGGTGATGTAGCTTAGCATCAGTGAGAGATCTAAGAATTGACGGGCCTTTCTTATGTAGATTTTGCACCAATTGCTTCCTGTTACAAAAATCTTGCATTAGTGCTCTCTTATCTACACCAAAAGAAACTGTGTCAAGACCAAAAGAAGTTCCGTGCAAAAGTGCAATGGGATATGCATATGTTAAGGGATAAAGACACTTTCGGTCACTTTCGTTTCACACCCAGTGCTTGTCCCAAAAGGGTGATTGAAATAAATCAGGCAGTTTGGGAAATGAAAATGTGCTATTTACACGCTGTAAGTATGAGATATGCCAATAATATGGTTGAAGATTATTATCAAGAAAGAAAAAGCAGCTACGGAAATATGCAGAATACAAGAGAAAAAAGGATACACTACCTTGTTGCAGATTGGATGACGATTGCAGCGGCTTCTGTTGTGTCAAAGAATGCCCTTAATTCAACCCAAAAGGAGTCCTTTGCAAATATTTCACTCTTATCAGAATGAGATTCAATTTTGATCAGTTTTTCCTGTACTTCTTCACTGGAATCGTTAGAGTCTACCAAACCTCTCCAAAAATTGAACTTACTGATTATTTGATTAAAGAACGAACTTTCTGTATTTTTATTACTGGTAACTGCAGATGGTTTAAGAATTTCATGATCAGTCGTTGAATCACGAAAGGAAAGAGAAACTGAATCTGGAACTACTGATTCTATGTTTTCTGTTGCTAAACTCGCTTCCTTCTCCTTGGCTTTCGTATTCTCAGGTGAAATTAAGCCCTTTTTCATACAAGCATTTTCCTCCGAATCTTCGACCTCATGCCCAAACCATTTCATCCATATTCTTTTGCAGAAACCAAGTTCAGATGGAGGGGACTCCTCCAACTTATCCAGCTGGGTATTAAATTCTTTAACTTCATCCACGGTGTTAACATTAGCCGTTTGCTCTTTCCCTTTTCTGCCCTCTTTCTGCATAGCGGTTTCTTGCTCTTCCAACCTTACTGATGGGCTAGTAACTTTTGGCTCCAGCAATGTTGACTCTTCCGGTTGTTTTTGTATGTTTTTCGTCTTTCGGTTAGTAATTCCCATCGGTTCTTCAGAACAGCGTAATGTTGGTTTCCCTTCATTTTGGATAGATGTGGTGAGGTCTCCATTCGACTGACTTAACGGAACAGAGTTTGGTTTCCCTTCCTTTTGCATAGATGTGGTGAGTTCTCCATTCGACTGACTTAATGGAACAGAGTTTGGATTCCCATTGACCACAGGGCCATTGGTGATGCCAGAAGCAGATTCGACCTGTTCAGAAACTTTTTTATCAACACCGCATACTAAAAACTGGCCATCAGGTTTTGCTATAAGCGTTAGAATCGTTGGCAATGATGAGAGTAAAGAAGAGAACTTTTTGTAACCATAGTAGTCTTTGTCAATATATAGACCACTTTCAGACAACTCAGAACGAAGTCCTGTAATAGAAACTCCTTTCGGATTTGTCCTTAAAACCTGACGGATTTGCTTAATCACAGCCTTAGGAATGGGTCGAACTTTAGTATCTGATTCCGTATCAGGTAAGCCCGCCTCTGGAAACGCTTCTTCAAGAGGCGCCTTATAATGGCCATACCAAGAACCAAAAGGGCCATCAGGGGGTCGATTATAATGCTTGCCAGAAAGGTTTTCACCATTCAGTAAACAGTTCCAATCCCACACAATGCTTGCAGCACTGCAGAGAACACTGGGGGAACTTTCTCGACTAGCAGCCAGTAATATATTATAATTGTTCATTCTTAAACGATGTAAAATTCCAGCAAAATCTTTGTCACCAGAGATTAAGAAGAGATGTGCTGGTGGAGGGTTCTGTGTAACCCAGTACATAAGATCGATAAGAAGAGACCTGTCTGCGCTGTTCTTGCCACCTATTTCAACAAACAAATTGCATGGAATTAACATGAAGTATAAATACATGATTCAAGAACCATATATGCACAGGAATATTGGAACTCAAGAATCCAAATAACCAAAAAAATAAAAGGGCAAAGATGTATTGGAAGGTCAAAAGTATAAGCAAATAACCAAATCTAACCAATATATTACAGTGCTTCAACACAAAACAGAAATCTCTCTTCGAAAATGCATCAGGAAATTGCCCTAATTTTCTTAGGAATGAAAGTACAACGATTTTGCCCTCACACATCTTTAAACTAAAGCATTAAACAATGGTCATCAGACAGATATCAACAGGAGAATTAGGTCCAGTCAAGTCAACTCATTGTCTTCCTCAAAACCTTCCAAAGGTGAAAATCCAGGTTTCCATACATATAACTCCTTTAAAAATAAAAACCATTTTTCACTCACATTGTCCAGGTTTATTTTTTTAAAAAGCATATACATAGAGTCTGAGCAGCATCCATTATAAAAAATCAGCTAAAATGTCAAAAACCAGCAAGTCACATTAGAACCTTTGAACTCAGAACAATCAGTTTCTCAAAAGATAGCAAGTTACAGTACAGATACCAAGCCTCACATTTCCTGCACAATATCCCCATCCCCCTTAGTGAAGTCACCAAACAAGTAACGAAAATGAGAAAACGCGTCTTTAATAGACCCTTCTTTGGAATGTGAATTAACTCAGGAGTTGATTACAGCTTACAGGGGTTCAAGGTCTAACGCTCATAGCCACCAGAAGTACAATCATCTCCAATCCCCTTCCTATTCCCCCTACCCCCCACCCACCCCCAGACCCTGCACCCACCAATCCATAATAAAAACCATAAACTTTCAGTATCACTAAAAACAAGTTAAAAGAAACAATAAAAACCGGGAAAAAAAAAAGCCACGATACTACAAAGAATAAACAAAATGTCCACAATCAGTAACACTCCACCCCCGTGGATGGCCCCTAACCAGGGTGTGGTAAGTCAGATTTTTGTCATCGTGTTCCTAAGAAGCAAACTAATTGCTGAAAGAAAAAAAAAAAACAGAAGCAGCAGCAGTATAATGAGAAGAAGAAAAACCCACAAACTCTCAAACACTCAAGGTGATATGCAAAAGTGGGAATTTCCCATTAAAAAAAGATGCGATCTTTCTCTTGCTCATACAAGCAAAACTACAAATGCTTTGTGGTAACCTAAATTACCATTAGGAACATGAGCAAGATTGATCCCAGTAGAAGAAAGGGCCTCCTGATTAGACCTAGAAAGCTGAGTAACATCCCCGAAAGCAGTAATCTGAATAGGACCCTTAATCCCATTAGTCCTTAGAGCGGCAGCAACAAACTGAGCCACTCTATACGCATTGGTACCCCCAGGCAAACTGCAGTTCTCGAAATCCCACCACACTGACACTCTCACCTTCCTGCTCTCCTCCTCATATCCGTACCGGCCGGAGTAGGAAGCTGGATTACCACTTCCTGTGCTTGATGATAATGTATTGAAATGGGAAATCTGGAAGACGAATTTTGGGGCATTTGAATGATTCTTTCGGATTAAAAGTGAGAACCTTGATAAGTGTCGTGCACAGAGCTGTGGTTTCATTTTTCGGAGGGGAATGAGAGCAAGGATTGCATTTGAGGCGCTGAAGCCTGAACGGGGAGGGGTTTTGACAAGAAGGGTTTAAGCAGCCGCAGTAATAAGTAATGGATGGGAACTTAATAAACTCTATTGCAACATTTTATATTTATTATTGGTGAGGTATTATGATGATTATAAAATAGGCTATAATTTGCACTCCGCCCTAACTACCGTTTTCATATAATCGACGCCGTGAAAATTTGTTAATTTTTCCAACAGGATTGTCGCAATTCTCTTAATCGACTTTATGGAAATTCGGTTTTTGACTACGAATTTGGTTTACGCGTGGTCGATTCATTGGATGTACGTGTGTGTGGCGTATCGATAAATCGATGTAGTGCGAAATAAAGTCCCATTATAGAATTTTCTAAGGCATGACTTGTTTTCTCCTACTAAAAAGATTGATATTCGGTATTCAATTCATGATCCGCAAAATTGTTTGGGATGCCAAAGATGATCAAAGGAAAATGCATTCTAAGTCGTTGAAGGTTTGTTGCGCATCAAATTCACATTTCATGACCTAACGTGCTTCAATCATGCCATGCTAGCCGAGCAAGCTTGGCGTATTATTCAACATCCTGATTCTTTGGTAAATTGTTTTCTTCATGCGAAATATTTTTCTCATATATTTTTTTCCTTCTTAAAATGAGCTCAACTACAAGATCATTGTTCTTGTGGAAAGGCATTCTGCTTGGGAAGGATCTTTTATCGGTTGGATTATACGATTGAAAATCACACGTTGGTAAATTGTTTTCTTCATGCGAAATATTTTTCTCATCTTTTTTTCTTTCTTAAAATGGGCTCAACTACAAGATCATTGTTCTTGTGGAAAGGCATTCCTGCTGGGAGGGATCTTTTACCGGTTGGTTACGATTGAAAATCACACTATCATTGTTAAAGCTCTCCTTACTGGGTCAGACATTGTAACACCCCCAGGACAGAGTACGGTAGCCCAAATAAATAGTCATAAATTGTCCGGTCAACTGCTTAGACCGCCGCCTTCGCTTGGTCTAAAAGGGCTAATTAACCCGAGTTGACAGGACCTTTATGTCTCACACTTATACGGGGGTGAGCAAAATTTTATTTAACCGATGTGGGATTTTACACACATGGAACGAAGCTTTGATTTCGTGGATTCTTCTTACGTTTTGAGGCAGACTGCATTATAAATATCACTTTTACCTCTTCTCAACAACGTGATCGTTTGATATGGCATCATATCTCAAACAGGATATACTATGTCAAATCTGGATATTATTTAGCTCGTGAACAAGAGCAGTAAGCAGAGGTAACTGACATTGCTTCATCATCACATGGCAATAAAAAGTTTTGGAACATGTTTTGGAAGCTTAAGGCCCATCCAAAGGTTATTCACTTCCTTTGGAGAGGAGTTACAAACTCTCTACCCGCGTTACATAACTTGAAAATCAGAGGCAACGGATCCGGATTGTATGAGCCGGTATGTGGGAAAGGTAATGAAACACTTGAACATCGTCTTTTTTAATCGTGATATCCCATAGGCCGTTTGGAATAAGATGGATGGATCTCAAGCCTTTTTGGCATGACTTGAGGTTGTCCTTCTTTCATGACATTGTTGATCATATTATGCAAATGTCGGACTATCATACGCGCAGTTGTTATGTGCATCTCCTTTGGTTTATCTGGAAATCCTGATGGTCTTGGTTGTTTCAATGTACAATTAATGACGTCACTTAACTGATTTCTCATGCTTCACCTTTAGCATCATTTTTGTAATGTGCAAGAATCGGACTTTGATTCTCCTGATCACTCTTTGTTGTCGACCAAACGAGGGAAGCCTTTCATGGTTAAGTAAAAGATAATGTAACTAATGTTGATGCCAACTTATTTTTTTTCCCACCGAAATGAAAGGAATTAATTCATTAAAAAAACAAACTAAAGATAAATACAACCGGACACACGCCGGGAAAACACACCGGAAAACTACCGGACCACCACCAGCAACTATTGAAACTGCTAAAATGGACAAACAAGAAGAAAAACATCATGGGGCAAACCTCAATCACGCCAAATTTTGTCTCATCACATAGAACTTGATTTGACAACATAAACACAAGAGGCAATAACATCTGCCTTATCAAAGGTAACAAAGACCTCCGTCATCGAAAAAGACTTCCGAAGACTAAACAAAGCAGTTTCAAACGGCCAATTACTGGCGGTAGCCACAACAACCGGCGACCACCCAACAGACGCAAAAGGTAAAAGCCTAAGAAAGACACCATGTATAAACACCGGCCATGGCCAAGACACTCTAAAGACCGCCTTCGAAACCAGCCCACAAAATCCACCGTGAGAGCCATATGCCGGTTGATGCCAACTTCACAATCCATTAAAATATTACTTTTATTTCAATTGATTGATTCAGAATCCAATATACAGAAAGTTGATTTTTAAGTCTAGAATCGACTTTTATACGTATTATATTTTTTAATGCAAAAAATATGGTGTATCAATAGAATCGTTATGATACAAATAAATACGCTTTTTTTTCCCATCAAATGCCACATTTGTACAGCAATTGAGATGTTAAGACGAAGGAAAACGTCCCTACAAACAAGTTCATAACTAGTCCTCCCCATTTCTCAAGGGATGAAGTAGCCGAGGACTTCCACCCAGACCCAGGCACCCACCAGGTGCATGTCCTTATTCTAGACAAAGTCAAAATTGTCCCCAAATGAATTTTTGGTGAATTTTTCTTGTGTAAAAACAATTTGACCACTTATAAAAATATTAAAAAAAATATATATATATACCGTGTATTTAGAGGTGTTTATTGGCCGAACTGAACGAGCAGAATACATGTTGTTCAAGTTTAATTTATATAGGTTATTAATTTGTTTGTTATCATTTGTTGAATAATCAAACAAAAATATATGTTCATTCCTTGACGAGTTTGTTTATATCATTCGTTCAATAAAAAAATTAAAAAATTACATTGAACATTAACCCGTTTAAAACACAGAATATCGAGAAGTTATTGTGTGGTGAGGGAATTTAAGATGAAATGACGGGTAAAACGATCCTAAAATACAGAATAAAAAATTGTGTGGTGTGAGAGGCTGCCACAAGCACGGTGTCTGTCACATGCGCTGTGCGGAGACAGTGACACACCACACAATAATCTCCCCAAAATAACAATAGAGTACGCTAGATTGATTGAAGTGACAAACACAAAATACCAAAACTAGAGGCAGACGAGATTGAAGTGACAAATCCACAAATACAGCTAGCAAATTAACAACCATCACTTTCATCTCAAGAACTAAATTAAAATAAACCCCTCAAGAAATTACTACTACCTTTATTTAATTAACTAGAAACAGAGGAGGACAACAGAGGAGGAAACCATGAATCCGTAAATGAAAATCAAGAACCCAAAATGCAGAGCCCAATTCCTCTTGAACTTACCAAAATAGCTCTCAGATGGTTCTTGATACGGCACTTCAAATTCATCTCCATACTCATCAAACACCACACCATTTCCTCCGCCGCCATTGTTGTTGAGCTTCATCTTCAACTGCCTTAGCCTTTCTGTAGCTAACCCAAGAGTCAACTTGTGGCATCTCCTCTGATACTTGAACCCATTTATGCATCTGAGTGTCTGGGCAACAGAAACATAAAATATTAGATGGGCTAAGGAGAGAAGACCAATGGGTATCCAGCAATGCCTACATTGGAGCCTAGAGGTTTGGGTCTGAGCCAAGAATACTATGGATAAGAAGAGGAAGAAGAGGTGGAAGAGTTTCCATAGCTCTTTCTTTTGAAGGTCTACTGCCTTTTTCTTCTCAAGGGTCTTCTCGAAATGGAGCTGGATTATGGTGTTTAGTGCTTGCAATGCGGTCTCTCTTGGTATTAGGTTTTGGTGGTGTGGGGTGGCGGAGATGGTGGTGGTGTTGCTAGTTGGGGGACCGTATTCCGCCATCAGAGGGCAGTAATTTGGTGGAATTTTGTAAAGCAGTGGAAAAATGGGTGGCCCAGCCTGTTTATATATTGGGAAGAGCAATTGCAGACCTTAGAAACCCATTATCTATTTGGAGGTTTAGAGGGTCTTTCTGCGGTAGGGACTCCGAGTCTCTATATAAGAATTTATCCTATTTGGACAACCAACATACTCCTGACTAAATGAATGGATCGGACCGGAACCGCTGGTTCTGTTTTACCGTCGGTTTCACATAGTTCTGGAACCGACGGTTCACACGGTCCCACGGTTTAGGGGGGCAGATTCTCTGCTGTTACAATATCACAACATTGGTGCTGTGTGTGTGTTAGGGAGGGATAAACTTGGAAATTCAAACTTAAACTACAAAAAAAACCATAAGGCAAACATTCACAGCCCTGCTGTAATACAACAGGAGATCCCAACTCCATGGTTCAGATCAAGTTTCAAAAAAATTATGCTAATTATATTTTTACATTTTCAAAATTTACTTATTCTTATCAATTATAATAACAAATTACTATTAATTACATTCACTTGTAATATATATATATATATATTTTATTTATATATATATATATATATATATATATATATATATATATATATATATATATATATATATATATATATATAAGTATTGAAAATTTTATGTTACATTTCTATAAATAAAGAAAATAAGTGTTGTTTATAAAACAATTATGTAAGATAAATTTGTGTAGAAATAAGATACAAATGTTAAGTTGCATTATAACGTAAATGTTTTTGTATACAATTCGTGTCATTTTATTTATTTTAATATGGTAGTGTACGTATGGAATAATTGTTGTTTATAAAACTTAAATCGTTTTCTATTGTAACATGGGAGTTTATGTTTGAAGTAAATGCTCTTTGTAAAAGTAATATATAAATTTTAAGTTTTTTTAAACGTTTGTACGTATCTTTTATATGCAAACGTGTCGAAAACACGACACATATAAAAAATTACAGCGAACGTAATTCTATAGTTTTTTTTATATGTGTTTATTAAGTTTTAAGATAAGTTGATTATATATTTGTAAAATAAGTTTGGTTTCTAAAATGTTACAAGTACAAAAAATTGTTTAAATATATTACGTGACATATATATCGTAAACAAGTAAGATATAAATTTTAGGTTTTTTTTATGCATGTACCGAAAAATCGGTTGATTACGTATATTTTATATGCAATTATGTCGAATACACAGCACATACAAAAAAATTAAAGCGAACGTGGTTCTATAGTTTTTTTATACGTGTTTATTAAGTTTTAAGATAAGTTGATTATAGGATGAAATAGTTGGGAAATTAGAATAAAAAAAAATAGCCGTTGGAACTGCCGGTTCCAGTTCCGGGTGGTTAGACCGCCACCCGAACTAGATTTTCGTGTTACTAACCCGTAAATACTGATGCCCCGAGCTTTCGGTCTACATATCATTGACTACCTTGTAATTGAGCTTGTTAGTTCCACACATTTTAATGATGTTGCGAGGTGTTACTAATACGTAAGTGATGATATGGCATTGTGATTTATGAGTTATCCGAAACGAGAAATGTACGGTGTGTCCGTTTCGGGTTTGTTCGGAATTTTGGTGTATAGTGTCAATTTTTTTATAATATGCTCCTGTATAGTTTCTTTATAAAAAAAATCGAAAATTCAAAAGAAAAAAAAAAAGCTATTATGAATTACAAGAACAATGTATGTATATAGTTGTTATGTAAGTCCAAAAATGGACTAAAATTGTAACGCCCCCAGACCCCGGGCCTGGTAGCGCTAAATGAGTCATAAATGTCCGGTCAACTGCTTAGACCGCCGTCCTCGCTTGGTCTAAAAGGGCTAACCCGAGTTGACAAGACCTTTATGTCTCACACTTATATGGGGGTGAGTATTCTTTTATTTTACCGATGTGGGACTTTACATTCTCCCTCCCCCCCCCCCCTTATAAGGGACTGGCGTCCTCGCCAAGACGGCCGAGACTGTTCCCGGATCGTCCCTACTAGAGGTAACTAGAGGCCATCCTTACACCGTCTTCTTGTTCGGCGCAGCGCATAGTTCCGTCTGATAGTCGGCTCTGATACCATTCCGTAACGCCCCCAGACCCCGGGCCTGGTAGCGCTAAATGAGTCATAAATGTCCGGTCAACTGCTTAGACCGCCGTCCTCGCTTGGTCTAAAAGGGCTAACCCGAGTTGACAAGACCTTTATGTCTCACACTTATATGGGGGTGAGCATTCTCTTATTTTACCGATGTTGGACTTTACAAAAATTGTGTATAGTGAAGAAAAAAAATGTGAAGTTGAAGTTAATGTTTGGATTCCAGAATTGTAAATAGTTGGAAGATTGAAGACGAAGTTGATAACCGAGTTTCGTGTATATATCTCGGTTAAAACTCTTTTGCACCTTCTCTTTCTATTTTTATCGTAAATATCTTTTCGTTAGCCCCGAACCCTAGCCTAAAGTTATAACCCTTCAATCCATGCTCGATCATACTATACGACGATAACCTCGATTAGTCGATATGTTTACGACATATAAGCCTATGGTGTAACCACCTTACCGGTACTTACGTGTTTATAATCCGAACCGGTCGTTAGTAGTCAAAGAAGCTATTTTCACGTACACACCTTCGGTATACAACACAAGGTAGAACCAAAGTTATTTGTATTCGTGTTTTTACTCTTGTCTTACCTATACGATACGAGAGACTCGTTATACAGTTACAGTGTTGACTCTATTACTGTTTGGAACTGTAATATTTCAATTTTCGGGAAAGGTCAGACATGTCCTTTTGTGGAAACGAAATATTATATTCTTTACTTATTTTATGGAGTTAAGTATTTCTTTAATATATATATATATATATATGTCGAAATATGTAAATATATTTAGGGAGAAAATATGATTTTAAGTAATAGGGAAGGGATTTTCAATTTAAGGAAAATAAATCTCATTAGTTCCCATAACTTAAAAGAAATCAGAAATTTCTTCCTACACTCTAAGAACGGCGTTGAGAGCACAAAATTAGGGCTGAGAGTTTCTCTTCTAGTTTTTAAGTCAAATCTTAACGGTTTTCATATCAGAGTAGAGCAGCGGAATCGTCGTGAAGAGAGCGTCGATTCAACACCAGAAAGTTGGAGTTTTTTTAAGGTATGTTTCGAGCCCTAGTTATGTTCTTGACTGAGTTTGATGGATTCAAACTCATTAATTCGTAGTTTTGTTTGGTTAGAAGAATGTGATCGTATCTAATTTAAACATGGATTCATCACATAGGTTTCTGCAGAAAAGATCAAGTTTTGTCGTGACTTTTAAGAGTTTGGCTTGGATTAGCTTGCTTGAAAGGTAAGAGGCTCTTCCTACGAATTAGTTATGGTTTATAGAGGCTAGATCGTGTTTTGAAGCGTTTTTGTATATATACATATATGGAACTCACAGTCACAATTTCGCTCCAACTATCCTTCCTTCGACCGTCTGCTAGAAGAGTTACTTTTTCTCTCTTTTTTTTTGTGTGCTAAGGAGTCAAGTCCCATGTCCTATTTATAGTACTAAACTTCTATGGATAAGTCCTACTTCAATATTTAAAATTTTGATTTAACTTTATCTCTTAATTTTGATATTAGTTTATCCTAAATTTTGATATTCAAACCTACACTTTATCCTTAAATTAAACACATAATATCCCAAAAAAAAAAAAAAAAAAAAATTTCCCAACCACTACCTACGTCATTATCCCTTATCAAGAGTTTCAATCCTATCATTTCTTTTGGAAAAGAAAAGCAACCGTGTATCTATGTTTGAATATATACATATAAATATAAAACTAATCATTATGTTTAAAAAAAAGGAAAAAAACAAACCTAATCATTATGTTTTGAAAAAGGAAATGAGATAGATGTGAAATCGTTATTTTTTTTAAAAAAAAAATTATTAGAAGAGCTTAGACGTGTGTATATATATATATATATATATATATATATATATATATATATATATATATATATATATATATATATATATATATATATATTTGTACGGTCATTTACAAACGAAAATAACAATAATGAGGTTATGTTATGTTTTTATTTGTTTATTTTATAACGACCACCGTAATCAATATAACCAAATATGGTATCTTATGTGACCCAAATATTTTGGGGTGTTACATCTATGTTGCCAAAGGATTTAAGGTTTGTTTTGGATCATAAAAGTTAGGTTTTTCTGATGTTTTTCTGATTACAATTGTGTAGAACACGTTTGGAATCGAGTAGAGATCGTAAAGTGCAGGAAATCATGTTTTTAGGGTTTTACTGCGTCAAATGCGTACGCATTGGCTAGGAATACGCACGCATTCCTGTTACATGATGTATGGCTTTAGTCTCAGCAGGTGGAATGCGCACGCATTCGTGATTCAGGATGTTAAGTCTTTTTCACAGCAGGTGCAATGCGCACGCATTCAATGGAATGCGCAGCATTGTTGTTTCAGTATAGTTCAGGTTGCTCCCAGCATAAGCAATGCGCACGCATTGGCTGGACAGAAACTTCCAGCAAGTTTCTGGTCAGGGAATGCGCACACATTGGCCCCAGTTTTTAATAAAATGTTGTTTTAAGCTATGGAATTAGTTTTAAACGTTGTTTCATTATCTAATAGCATTAAGGGTTTATTGTTAAAAAGGATAATTTGAAACTAGAAATATGTAAACAGGTCAGTGGAATTTGACAAGTGTTTATTCAACTATAATTTAAAATCTCTCATATTTAATTACAAAAACGAATATATCTTTTGATCTGAACGTCAAAAGATCATAAATCTTTCTCCACATTTTTCTTTTTTTTCGTTCTCCTTATTTAGACAACCAATTTGATATTTTTCCGATGTCATTTCGAGGCCATTTTTGTCAAAAATAATGAAACAGTGGAATAGTGAAATAGTGAATTTGAAGTCAATTCCACTGTACTGAACAATGGATTTGGAGTAACTAATAGTGGAATTTCCTTATCACCCAATTTGTATTTTCACTGTCATGATTCCTATTTTTCCCCTCTTATTTGTCCATTTAAACCACTCCATCTAACATTAATTAAACATGAACAAGCCTTGATTGAGTTTCTGATGCGTTTAGTTCCGGTACCGAATGTACTCTTCAAGGGAGTTGAAGTTTGGGACCGTCGGAAGGGCATGATAGGCTTGTGCTTTGATGAACTAGAGTTCCTCAATGTATGTGTACCTGATAGGATGTGGTGTCTAGCTGTTTATGTGAGGGTAGGGTTGTTAAGGTGAGCTTTGCTTTGAAAACACTTAGGTGTCTAGTTAACACATAATAATTACATACGTGTAGTAAAAGATAAAATGTCATGCTATTCTTCGTCAGACACCGATTCATATCGGCGATGTGGTACGTTCATCAAGGTGAACAACGCTACTGGCTCAAAAGGCTGAAAGGTAGCGGAGGAAATTCATCGAACGTATACGCATACCGGGGAGACCCCGGAGCTATCAGGTGTTATTCACCGTTAGTTAGCAAGTATATCTTCAGGCTGATAAACGCCATGCGTAGTGCCCTTGAATGCTGACGTAACCAAGATAAGTTAAGTTAGAAACATATATTCATGACATGTTGATGGACATGGAGTGAACCCTAGATTGAGTCGGTCTCAAGAAGATAATTTATTAATTATAAAACTTGGTTTATAAACTTTAATTAATTTGTAACTTCCACCTCTTTTTGAGTACTTTGTACTTACCTCAAATGCATTGTTTTTCTATGTGTTTGGGGGAGAGAAGATGAACAGGTAGATCCGGAGTTTGAGGAAGATTTTGATGAAGTAGTTTGAGGACGTCGACGTTGATGCATTTACTTTTATTATTGTTTTGATAATATCCTAGACTTGTTGTTCTTTGGAGAACGTTGTACTTTCTTTTAGTTTTCTTTTGGAGGATTTCGTACGTTATAAGTTTCGTTAGTTTTTTCCCGATGTAATAAATGTTACATTTCTATCTTTAGTTGAGTTTCTATTCTTGTTTGTTTGAAAAAAAATATACCCGGGTCTTTTGCTTCCGTTTTGCTTAACTCGATACGACGTAGTAGAGGCTGACGTATAATATGAGATTTATTTTATATTATACGTGCCGAACGTTCTTTTCCGGATTAGGACTAGGTGTCCGAGAACGGGGCGTTACAGGAACGCTCGGTTTTGCTTGGGGGCGAGCAAACATTAAGTAGTGGGGTAGTTGATGAGAGTCAATTCGACTATGTTTTTCCTATGTGTTTCATACCCCGCTTTGACTCGTTTTACTTAATTCCGGGAACATTTTGCTTGGTTTTGACGTTTATTGCACCGTTTCGATGTTTATGAGATCCGGATATAATCCGGGATTCTCGATTTTTTTCAGTGTATTCATTATAGTCTCGGTCACCCAAGTGTCCCGTAAGGGTTATGTGTGTTGTCGTATTTTGTATTTTTCAGGAACTATGTGTACGAGATGTCCGGAAAAAGCGATTCGGAAGCTTCAGAATGGTGAAAAGTTCAATGTTGGAGGAAAAGTTGATGGGCGCTCGCCCATAAATAAGTAGGCCCACGACTACAAGTACTGGGACTTAAGGAATATTGGGGCTGATGATAGGCCCACGCCTATGTTAGGAAATCACTAGTTTAACGCAGCGGAATTTAAAATTTGATTTCCTTTACTTAGATCGTTCTTCGTTTAATGCAATAAACACGTTAAGTAGTTTGACGGTTATACCTTGATGATCTAATAGATCGTCGCTTTGACCGCCAACGAGAGAGTAGTTCAATGCGCAAGCCGTCCACGCGTCCGGCCTCTATCGCTAATCCACACGAACCCCTTGCCGGAATCCTCCTTGGATTGCTATCGGAAAAACTCCGGTTTGCTAGACCGGACCTTTTCTTCCTCACAAACTCACTATGGAAGGCTCTCTATTTTACACAAGAATTATGAACTCTTGCAATTGTGATGTACAAAAGAGCTTGACACCCACCTCCTATATATAGTGGTTGGGGCGCCCCATATGGTGTGGAGGAGAAGAAAACCTTTTTCCAATAAAATAAGAAAAATCAACTAGATTGATTTATCTCTTTAATTATAATTTATTTTATCAATATCATATATTGATTATAATTATCTTATTACCATAAATCTATTTTTTCAAAATCAATTAATATCCTATATCAATATTATGGCAATCTTTATTAATTAAAGTGCACAATCCAAGTGTATCTTATACACTCAAAAGTGGCGCCCCATATGCCAATTAATTGGCTTCCGGAATATTCTTTAATTAATATAATTTGTATATAATTAATATCTTGTATTTAATTTATTCATAATAAATAAATACCACCATATTAATTTACCACTATAACCTTTATAGTCTAGAGATAAACTTTCCTTATTTGGTTATCAACTATAACCGCATTTTAATCCGACTCGATGTTCATATGTGTGTGACCCGATAGGCTTCCGAATATGTTGGCCGTAGACACCAAGAGCAATTTACTAAAATGCCCTTCATACCTAACGATCACGGGATAGCGTCTAGCAACACACCGTGACCCCCAATCATCGGAAGAGTCAAAAGCAATGACTACTACCTTTCATGTGAAGTAGTTACCGTGTAAGTTACAATCCTACCGCTGTAATAATATCCATACGATCGTGTCTCGAGTGTCAATACATTGACGATCGTATCTTATAATCTGGATATCATGCTCTCTCGGAATAACATATTTACTCCCACTTTGCAAAGATTCTCGAGAGCTAGACATTCCTTATAAGAAGGCCATTTCGGATATTCGATCCTAATCATAGGATACGCGATTCCCGGACGACCAATCATGTATACTCCGCATGCTTCAATATCACACCCAATCACTACCGCATGATCGCCCCGTGGTTAGGAGAAATCTCAATAGTGTCAAAGCATGACGATCCGCACCGTGATGCCATGAAGACTCCGGTCAAAAGGATAATTACACAACCGCCACATAGTGTGACACTTAATGTAAGTGGGTCAGTCTAACGTACGCATTCTCTAATACACGTCCACGTACAGTCCAAGTGTCTCTACACTTCGATAGACGAGATCTATCCCTACCTACTAAAAGATAGAAGACATCCAATACGTGCTAGTCTGATTATACTATCAATGTCCTATTTGACAATATATAAGACCAGAGACATTTAAGTACCAACCTTGTTATAGTGATTCGAGATCTCATCAACCATAATCACTATCATGGTTTCTCTATCACAGATTGATACTAGGGACGTTAATATATATATATATGCAACAAACAATATGAAGATAAACAATATATAATAACATAAGTGCTTTTATTAATCATAATAAATTTATTACATGAACTAAATAGACTGTAAATGACCCGACCCGGTCGGATCCGGTCCAACACGATTGGGTTTAGGACACCTTTCCAACAATCTCCCACTTGGCCTAAAGCCAATCACCCATATGCCTAAGCCCGTGCAAGTGAACATGTTTCTCATGCTTAGCTTGAGACAATGCCTTGGTTAACGGATCAGCTATGTTATCATCCGTGTGGACTTTTTCTATCTTTACATCTCCTCTATCTACTATCTCTCTAATCAAGTGATAGCGCCGTAGCACATGTTTGGACTTCGATGAGACCTTGGTTCCTTTGATCGAGATATCGCTCCATTATTATCACGGTACGGAGGCACTTGGACCTTCATGGAGGGAACCACACCAAGTTCGGTAATGAACTTCTTCATCCAAACTCGCTTCCTTTCTTTGCCTCCGAGGCTGCTATGTATTCGGCTTCATTGTTGAGTCCGCAGTAGTCTCTTGCTTGGAACTCTTCCACTCATCGCTCCGCCGTTAAGCGTGAAAACAAATCCATATTGTGACTTAAAGTCATCCTTGTCGGTTGGAAGCGGCATCCGTGTAACCTCGTAATACTAAATCATCGTTCCCGAAAACCGGGAACATATCCCTAGTACGTCTCAAGTACTTGAGGATATTCTTAACAGCAATCCAGTGACCATCACCTGGATTGGACTGGTACCTACTAGTCATACTAAGAGGGTACGAGACATCTGGTCTTGTGCATAACATGGCATACATGATAGACCCGATTGCCGAAGCATAAGGGACCTTACTCATTTGTGCCCTTTCCTCCTCTGTCTTAGGACTCATTCCCTTCGATAGGTAGACCCCATGTGACATGGGTAGCAATCCTTTCTTGGACTGCTCCATGCTGAATCTCTTCAGCATCTTGTCTATATAGGTGGATTGCGACAGACCAAGCAACCTTTTAGATCTATCTCTATAGATCTTTATTCCTAGAATATAGGCTGCATCACCCAAGTCCTTCATTGAGAATTTCTTGGATAACCAAGCTTTGACTGATTGTAACATAGGCACATCATTCCCTATGAGCAATATGTCGTCTACATAAAGCACTAGGAACACAATGGCACTCCCACTAACCTTCTTGTAAACACAAGGCTCATCTTCGTTCTTGATGAAATCAAACTGTTTGATTATCTCATCAAAGCGAAGATTCCAACTCCGAAGCTTGCTTTAATCCATAAATGGATCTTTGCGGTTTACATACCATCCCGGCGTCATTGGTTGTGAAACCCTCGAGGGCGTGTCATATACACTTCCTCGGACGGGTTCCCGTTAAGGAAAGGCATTTTCACATCCATCGCCGAGATTTCGTAATCATGATATGCTTTGCAATAGCGAGCAAAACTCTAATGGATTTTAAGATGGCAACGGGCGAAAAGGTTTCGTCATAGTCAACTCCTTGTCTTTGCTTATAACCCTTTGCCACTAACCTAGCCTTGTAGGTAGTCACGTTACCGTCCATGTCGGTCTTTCTCTTAAAGACCCATTTACACCCTATGGGAACTATTCCCTCGGGTGGATCAACTAAGTTCCAAACTTGGTTGTCTTTCATGGATTCCATTTCGGAATTCATGGCTTCCGACCATTTCTCTTTGTCATGCCTTAATAGCACTTCCTCATAAGTTCTAGGGTCCTCATCTTCCATGAGATACATGCCCGTGTACCTTTCAGGTTCACGGCGTTCCCTGGTGGATCTTCGAGGTGCTAGTGTGTCTACGGTAGAGGGTGGCCCCACATCTGCATGCGGTGCCTCCTCTACTTTCATCAACGGACTGTTATCCGTAAGTGGTTCTCGAATTTCTTCAAGATCAATTTTACTCCCACTGACCCTATCCAGAATAAACTCTTTCTCTAGAAAGTGGCCAGTCCTGGCAACAAACACCTTTTGTTCCTCAGGATGGTAAAATTGGTATCCTCTAGTTTCTCTAGGATATCCCACAAACAGACATTTGTCGGATCTGGCCTCTAATTTGTCAGGCATCATCCGCTTCACATAAGTTGGACAACCCCAAGGTTTAAGATATGCCAGATTTGGTTTCTTCTTGGCCCATACCTCGTATGGTGTAGAATCAACCGTCTTTGATGGAACTCGGTTCAGTGTATAGGATGCGGTTTCTAGAGCATACCCCCAAAACGATTTTGGAAGAACTGCATAGCTCATCATGGATCGCACCATGTCTAACAAGGTGCGGTTCCTCCTCTCAGAGACGCCATTCATCTGTGGCGTCCCGGGAGGGGTCCATTCAGGTAGAATCCCATTCTCCTTCAAATAATCTTGAAACTCTCCATCTAGGTATTCTCCGCCTTGATCGGATCGAAGTGTTTTGATTTCTTTACCTAGTTGCTTTTCCACTTCACTTCTGAACTCCTTGAACTTTTCAAAGGCTTCAGATTTATACTTCATTAAGTATATATAACCATATCGAGAATGGTCATCAGTGAAAGTGATAAAATAAGAGTATCCTCCTTTGGCCTGGATTGACATTGGGCCACATACATCGGTATGTATGAGCTCAAGCAATTCATTGGATCTTATCCTTTGCCACTAAAAGGTGACTTTGTCATCTTGCCAAGTAAACAAGCCTCGCATGTATCAAACGATTCATAATCGAATTGATCCGACATTCCATCTTTATGGAGTTTGGAAATGCGATTCTTATTTATATGGCCAAGTCTACAATGCCATAAGTAGGATTCATTCAAGTCATTTGTTTTGGCTTTCTTGTTATTTATATTAAGTACGTCAACATTCATATCTAATATGTAGAGACCATTGCTAAGTATGCCGGTACCATAAAAGATTCCATCACGTGAAAAAGAACAACATTTATTCTCAAACGTAAAAGAAAATCCATCAACATCTAATGCGAAAATAGAAATAATGCTCTTCGTAAGAGCGGGAACAAAATAACGAGTTATTAAGTTCTAGTACTAGCCCACCGGGCAATGAAAGAAAATAAACTCCTACGGCCGGCGCACGAACACTTGCTCCATTTCCAACGCGTAGGTCCACCTCTCCTTTCCTCGGATCTCTAGTTCTTCTTAGTGCTCGCATATTCGTACAAATATGAGAACCACAACCGATGTCTAATACCGGTGGTTAGACTTAGAAGAAGTAATGTTGATCTCAATCATAAATATACACGAAGTCGAAGCATCGAATGCTTCTTCTTGGTACTCGAAAGCCTTTGCGGTTTCTCCTCCAATGTTCGGTCTCACCGCAATGGAAGCAAGCATCCTTGGATTTGTCTTTTGCTATCTTAGGCATTGGCTTAGGTGCAGCCTTCGTCTTTTTGGACTTTTTCTGGGCTTTTGCCTTGCCCTTGCTTGAAGTGACCAGCAACACTTGCTTTCCCTTCCCCACAGTGCCCTCGGCGAGTCTTCGACATGTTCAATAACTCCGCAAGGGAGCAATCTATCTTGTTCATGTGATAGTTCATCACGAACTCGAGAATGAATCGGGTAGAGATTGCGTAATCAAGTCAATGCGAACTCTCGTTCCAACTTGTGGCCCGGCTTCCCAAGCCTCTCTATGTACCCGATCATTTTAAGCACGTGTGACCCCACATCAGTCCCAGATGCCATCTTACAACTAAACAGGGCCTTCGAGACCTCGTACCTCTCAGTTCGAGACTGAGAAGCATAAAGTTCCTTCAGGTGGACCATGATAGAGTAGGCGTCCATAGACTCATGCTATTTCTGCAGTTCCGGTGTCATAGAAGCAAGCATGATGCATGTGGCATCAGTACTGTCAGAACAGTGCTTGTTGTACTTCTCGACAACATCTGCAGCCGAACCCTCAGCGGGCTTTTCCGGTAGGGCCTCGTCCAAGACATAGCCAATCTTCTCGTGCCTCAAAACGATTTTGAGGTTTCTTTCCCAATCGAGAAAATTAGTTTCGCCAAGCTTGTTTTCGATGATAAAACGAAGGTTCAATTTGTTTGACATTTTCTACAACAATAAATAAAGATAGAATAAGTAAAAGCTCATGTATAAAAAACCCTAAATTTGCACTTAAAATTTTTATAAGGTTTTGCTCCCACTAGCCAACTATTCCCAATTGGCTTTCAAGAATTTAAACAATTCTTTAGTGGATGGAATCCTATCTAGTTGACTCGATCCCCGACGTGGGCCGATCGACCGGGTCAATTTTGAAGGTGGGTACTAATTACCGATCGAATCTTATTCGATTCCCATTGGTTGACTAGTCAACTCTTTGACAATTCACATCTCTATGTGATAGCCACCCTTGTCTCTAAAATCAAACGGTCCCGACGTGGGCCAATCACCGCAAGATTCTTAGTCGAGTCGTAACCCAAATATTCATCGGATCTCATAGCGATCATATCTCAATAATGACGATATACCCGTGGTAGGTCAACTCCCGATGTGGGCCGATCAGTTGGATCCGAACAAAGGCTCTTCACCGTCATTATAATATTGGGAGACAATTTTGGCTCGATTTTTGGCGTGGGAATAATTTTAAATTAATTCACTTAATTAATTTGATTTAATTATGGTCTCATCTACTATGTGCATATTACTACGATATCATATAAAGTAAAACATACACAACATTCCGTGCATAAAATAACCGGTATGATCATGGACTTTTCCTAGGTGCGGTTTCGAATACAAACTGACGAAACCGCGGGTCACAAACTAAGGGTATCTGCAACCGCCAATAGGATCTTTATTGCTGTACGCCAATGAGTTCTTTATCTCTCCTTGGTCTTCAACTTATTGCTCCATTCTTGTTACATAATAAATAATTACACCCGCCGCACACGGGGGGGAGCTAACGGGAATGGGATAATTGCAAAAAAGTAAACTAGGTCACGTTCTTCATAACGGCCTAGGACAATTTTTCAAAAACCAACATAAAGAAAACATTCCCATCTATCCTATTGGTCGAGTCCATGATCAATCGGGGTCCATATAATCACATTATATCTACACTTCTAATCAATACAATTTTATCTTATGAAAAAGATTAAATTCTAATTTTAACTACTACTACTCATGCGTCTTTATTTTATCACGTCATATAATTAAATAACTTTTAATTAATTATATGACTTAATCGAAAATTAAAATTAACATTTATTTTTAAATCGATTTCAATTTTAATTAAATTTGAACTATTCAAAATATAGAATTAAAATTATAAAGTCTCCTATTTGTTTCCTTTCCAAAACTAAATTTAGCTTTAGGCTCGCCACTTTCCAAAATCAAAATTTTGGAAGTGGCTTGCAAGCTAGGCCTTTACAAATTAAATATTTGAAAAGGGCTGGCGCATTCCAAATCAAATATTTGGAAAGGCCCAACAATTTTGGTTTAGGCACGCCACTTTCCAAAATCAAAATTTTGGAAGTGGCTTTAGCTAGCCTTTTACAAATCAAATATTTGAAAAGGGCCTGGCCTATTCCAAATCAAAATTTGGAAAGGCCAACATGCCATATGGTTTCCCGATGGTCCAAACTATTTGAACCATTGGTTGGCCATATGACACAACTAAACAAACGAGATATCTATGCACAATAAAATATCACAAAACGAAAAGGGTTGATCTCCCCATTGGAAGAGAAGAGGCCGACGGACGGCAACCCAGGGTTACCGCCGCCGCCGCCGCCGCAGAGGGAGGGGGGCGCCGCCAGTCGGCCGACCCCCATGAACCCTAATAATTTTTTTTTGTTTCAACGTTTCGTGATTTAAATCTTGCATCTATCGATTAAATACTACGCAATTAAATTATGCTTATTGTTTAAGCTTGAAGTCTGGCTCCGATACCACTGTTAGGAAATCACTAGTTTAACGCAGCGGAATTTAAAATTTGATTTCCTTTACTTAGATCGTTCTTCGTTTAATGCAATAAACACGTTAAGTACGCGTCCGGCCTCTATCGCTAATCCACACGAACCCCTTGCCGGAATCCTCCTTGGATTGCTATCGGAAAAACTCCGGCTGCTAGACCAGACCTTTTCTTCCCTCACAAACTCACTATGGAAGGCTCTCTATTTTACACAAGAATTATGAACTCTTGCAATTGTGATGTACAAAAGAGCTTGACACCCACCTCCTATATATAGTGGTTGGGGCGCCCATATGGTGTGGAGGAGAAGAAAACCTTTTTCCAATAAAATAAGAAAAATCAACTAGATTGATTTATCTCTTTAATTATAATTTATTTTGTCAATATCATATATTGATTATAATTATCTTATTACCATAAATCTATTTTTTCAAAATCAATTAATATCCTATATCAATATTATGGCAATCTTTATTAATTAAAGTGCACAATCCAAGTGTATCTTATACACTCAAAAGTGGCGCCCCATATGCCAATTAACTGGCTTCCGGAATATTCTTTAATTAATATAATTTGTATATAATTAATATCTTGTATTTAATTTATTCATAATAAATAAATACCACCATATTAATTTACCACTATAACCTTTATAGTCTAGAGATAAACTTTCCTTATTTGGTTATCAACTATAACCGCATTTTAATCCGACTCGATGTTCATATGTGTGTGACCCGATAGGCTTCGAATATGTTGGCCGTAGACACCAAGAGCAATTTACTAAAATGCCCTTCATACCTAACGATCACGGGATAGCGTCTAGCAACACACCGTGACCCCCAATCATCGGAAGAGTCAAAAGCAATGACTACTACCTTTCATGTGAAGCGCTTACCGTGTAAGTTACAATCCTACCGCTGTAATAATATCCATACGATCGTGTCTCGAGTGTCAATACATTGACGATCGTATCTTATAATCTGGATATCATGCTCTCTCGGAATAACATATTTACTCCCACTTTGCAAAGATTCTCGAGAGCTAGACATTCCTTATAAGAAGGCCATTTCGGATATTCGATCCTAATCATAGGATACGCGATTCCCGGACGACCAATCATGTATACTCCGCATGCTTCAATATCACACCCAATCACTACCGCATGATCGCCCCGTGGTTAGGAGAAATATCAATAGTGTCAAAGCATGACAATCCGCACCGTGATGCCATGAAGACTCCGGTCAAAAGGATAATTACACAACCGCCACATAGTGTGACACTTAATGTAAGTGGGTCAGTCTAACGTACGCATTCTCTAATACACGTCCACGTACAGTCCAAGTATCTCTACACTTCGATAGACGAGATCTATCCCTACCTACTAAAAGATAGAAGACATCCAATACGTGCTAGTCTGATTATACTATCAATGTCCTATTTGACAATATATAAGACCAGAGACATTTAAGTACCAACCTTGTTATAGTGATTAGAGATCTCATCAACCATAATCACTATCATGGTTTCTCTATCACATATTGATACTAGGGACGTTAATATATATATATGCAACAAACAATATGAAGATATACAATATATAATAACATAAGTGCTTTTATTAATCATAATAAAGTTATTACATGAACTAAATAGACTGTAAATGACCCGACCCGGTCGGATCCGGTCCAACCCGATTGGGTTTAGGACACCTTTCCAACAGCCTACAACAACAGAGAGTTTGGAAGAAAATTCCCTGATTATAGGCGCTCTCCTATGGTTTATTGGCCCCATCCCATGAAAAGTCTTGAAACCCTAGTTCTGGGTCAAATTTGGTGATGGGCGGTGGCCCATCATTACAGGCGCGCGCCTATGGATTAATGTGTCATTTGCACCAACCCACTATAAAAGGCATTTTGAGCGGATATACATCATCCTCTTCATCTCCTCCGAGCCCCAACCTATGCAATACGACTTTCCAGCCTTCAAACACCATTTGAGTATATTTGTAGCTAGATATAACATCATTCTTACATAATCAAGCTTGGATCATTGTTAATTACGGATTTCCGGAGTTGATTTGTAAACTCCTTTTGGTTTTCTTCTTGTTGGATGTTCTAGCTTTGTTATCAATAAAGGTACCTTCTTTATCTTTTTTTTGATTGCATGTTTATGTTCTTCAATGAATTCTTGCTTTTTTGTAGTTAAAATGAGTAGCTAATCGTTATATAGCCGAGTTATGCAATGATTTTCGAAATCGAACCCCGGTTTGCTCATGTGGTGTTCTTGATGTGAATTATAGTTGATTCTCGATGTTATAGTAGTTCTAGAACTCGTGCTTAATCACGTTTGTTGAATTGGCCATTTGATAATCGTATTACACGTATCGTCTTTATAAATGTATTTTGCGAGGGTATATGGGAACCGGGGTTCTAGTTACATCCTATAAAACCGACTAAGTTGTTTAGATTCAGTTTCGTGTGTGAGGTTTGTATTAACTTGTTGAGCGTTTCATTGAGCGTAGACCGTGTTAGGTCAGTTAAATCCGGTCAGCGGACTGTTGCACCTAAAATAAGAGGGCAGATCATTGTATGGTGTCTATTCTCGGAATTTGGAAAC